>PVKC010000013.1:101532-131109 GCA_004027635.1 Crocidura indochinensis
TGATTTCCTTTTTGATTTCATCTCGGACCCACTGGTTATTTGTAGAATATTTTGTATTTATTTTATGTATTGTATTTATTTTGTATTAAGAAATAAAGAGGCTTTGAAGAGGAGGCCAAAGGAGGCAGTTAGAGAGAGGCAGTTGGAAAGTGACAGTTAGAGAGAGAGGATAAAGGGGGGAAGGGACATAAGGAAAAAGGAAGAGAGGAGGGAAGAGAGATGGGGAGATTGAGGGAGAGACTAAGAGAATAAGGAAAAGGGCCCACAGAAAGAAGACGTATAGAGAATAAGAAGAGCTGAGACAGACTAATAGACAAAAAGAATAAGAAATATGGTTACACAGAGAAGAAGATACAGTAGATTAGACAGAGAAGAATAAGAGGGAACAGAGATGGGGAGATTCAGGGAGGGACTATGAGAATAAGGAAAAGGGCCCACAGAAAGAAGACATATAGAGAATAAGAAGAGCTGAGACAGAGAGACTAATAGAGATAAGCAGAATAGAAGATATAAGTTTATTCAGAGAACAGAGAACAGAGAGAGAAAGAGAGAGAAGATAAAGAATAAGAAGAGTTCCCCCAAATAAAGAGATTAAAACAGAAAAAAGAAGAATGTTGTGTTTACTCAACAACATTTTCACGCAACATTTTGGCGCCCGAACTCTGACTTGGATCCTGGACCCAAGAAAACAGCAATAATGGTGAGATTTCTGCTTTTCAGTTTCATATTGGCTTTTTTCAGATGGACTGACCCCAAAACCCTGGGCCATGTGCAGCCATGTTTAAAGATGGTCGCGACCCCTTCCAGGGGCACATGGGTCATTAAAACAGAAGAGGGGAATACTTGGATCACCCACATCCATGGCTCAGAACTGAAACTTTGTAGCCTAAAATCCTTTGTGCAAAGACCTCAGCCTAATCAGAAATTGATGGAGGGCCTTAATTGGAAAAGTTTCAGAAAGAAAAACCTTATACAAGAGGACTGATTTTCTGAAAATGACTTTTGGCTTGAACTTGGACTTCGACTTTGGAAATTTCGGACTGGACTTTTAGTTTGAACCACTTTGAACTCTGGAAATCCAGAAGTGCCCAGTTTCATCATTGCAAACTTGCATTGGACTTCGAAGGACTGTCACTTTTTGCATCTTTGTTCTGAGTATAATCTTTTGACTTATATTTAATACCAGTCATCTTTTGCCTATTGTAAGTATTATGTTACCCCATCTTAATTGCTATTTTTAGTAATTGTTTTTGAGATATAACAATTTTCAGTGCTTTTACTTTTGGAAGTTATTTTTGCTTTGAAAGTTATATTGATTGTAAACGTATATTGTAAAAAAATGTCTTATATCTTAGATTATATTTCATGAAGGTTTTGCTTAGGATTTGTAAGTCATATATATTGCTGCATTGTTTATGTTTCCAAAAAGGGTAATTGTAGAATATTTTGTATTTATTTTATCTATTGTATTTATTTTGTATTAAGAAATAAAGAAGCTTTGAAAGGAGGCCGAAGGAGGCAGTTGAAGAGAGGCAGTTGGAAAGTGACAAAGAGAGGATAAAAGGGGGGAAGGGACACAAGGAAAAAAGGAAGAGAGAGGGGAAGAGAGATGGGGAGATTCAGGGAGGGACTAAGAGAATAAGGAAAAGGGCCCACAGATAGAAGACATATAGAGAATAAAAAGAGCTGAGACAGAGAGACTAATAGAGAATAAGAATAAGAAATATGGTTACGCAGAGAAGATACAGTAGAATAAAGAGAAAAGAATAAGATAAATACAAAGAGAAGAAATAGATAAGCAGAAAAGAAGATATAAGTTTATTCAGAGAACAGAGAGAGAAAGACAAAGAGAAAGAGAGAAGATAGAGAATAAGAAAAGTACCCCCAAATAAAGATATTAAAACAGAAAAAAGAAGAATGTTGTGTTTCCTCCAGAATATTTTCATGCAACAGTTATTCAGTATGAGGCTGTTTAACTTCAAGGTGTTAGAGTTTTTCTTCTTTGTTCCTTTGGAATTTACAAATAATTTCAGAGCCTTGTGGTCAGCAAGGTAGCCTGCAAAATTTCTATCCTCTTGATATTATGAAGATATGTTTTTTTGTGCCAGCATGTAGTCTATCCTGGAGAATGTCCCATGTACATTGGAGAAGAATGTGTATCCAGGTTTCTGGGAATGGAGTGTGCTATATATAACCATTAGGCCTCTTTCTTCCATTTCTCTCCTCAGGTCCCATATATTCTTGTTGGGTTTCAGTCTGGTTGACCTATCCATTGTTGACAAAGCTGTGTTGAGGTCCCCCACAATTATTGTGTTGTTGATGTCATTTTTCACCTTTGTCAACAATTGTATTAAATATTTTGCTGGACCCTCATTCGGTGCATATATGTTTAGAAGCGTGATTTCTTCCTGCTCTACATATCCCTTGATTAATATATAATGTCCATCTTTGTCCCTTACAACCTTCCTGAGTATAAAGCTTGCATTATCTGATATTAGTATGGCCACTCCAGCTTTTTATGGGTGTTGTTTGCTTGGAGAATTTTCCTCCAGCCTTTTATTTTGAGTCTATATTTGTTCTGACTATTCAGGTGCGTTTCTTGTAGACAGCAAAAAGTTGGATTGAGTTTTTTGATTCGTTTAGCCACTCTGTGTCTCTTAACTGGTGCATTTAGTTTACTGACATTGAGAGAAAGAATTGTCCTGGGATTTGATACCATCTTTATATTGAAATTTGGTGTGTCTTTTGGTTAGTCTTGTCTTAAATTTGGTCTTTCAGTTTTTCTCTTAAGAGTGGGTTTGAGTCTGTAAAGTTTCTGAGCTTTTTTTTTTTTGTCTGTGAAACCATGTATTCTTCCGTCAAACTGGAAAGTGAGTTTTGCTGGGTACAGTATTCTAGGTGAAGCATTCATTTCATTCAGTCTTGTCACAATATCCCACCACTGCTTTCTGGCCTTGAGTGTTTCAGGTGACAGTTCTGCTATAACTCTCAAGGATGTTCCCTTGAATGTATTTTCCTTTTTTGATCCTGCTGTTTGCAGAATATTTTCTCTATCTGTGGGATTCATCATTGTGACTAGGATGTGTCTTGGGGTATCTTTTCTGGGGTTTAATTTGGTTGGTACTCTTTGGGCATGCAAGATTTGATCACATATATTCTTTAGTTCTGGAAGTTTCTCTTTAAGGATGTTCTTGACTGTTGATTCTTCCTGGAAATTTTCTTCCTGTGTCTCTGTGACTCCAATGATTCTTAAGTTGTTTCTGTTGATATTATCATAGACTTCTATTTTCATCTGTTCCCATTCTTTGACTATTTTTTCCATTGTCTGTTCGTTTGTTTTAAGTTTTTTTTTCCAATCTCTCCCGCTGTATGTAGTTCTTATTTACCTCATCTTCCACAGCACCAATTCTATTCTCAGCTTCTTCTACCCTGGTCTTGAGATTATCCATTTTGTCATTCAATTCATTTACTGAGTTTTTCAGGCCTGATATTTGACATGCTATTTCAGTTTGGAGGTTTGTGATTTCTGTCAGCATATTTTCTTGGTTCTTATTAGTGTTCTGTTCAACTCGGTCCATGGTTTCTTTGAGTTCTTTCAGCATCTTCCATATTGCTTTTTCTAAAGTCCTTATCTGAGAGATTGATTAGTTCGTTGGTCATTATCTGGTCATCAGAATTGTCATCTTCATTCTCTGTGTCTGACGCTGGCCTGCTTTGTTTCCCCATTGTCACACTAGTATTGTGCGTTTTTCTACGTCTTGTGGTGGTATTCATTGTCTAAATGATGTGTGCAGCCACACTCCTCTGGTTCCGCCCTTTCCGGTTGTGTCGATTTTCCTACAAGGGAGTGGAGTCCTCTGTGGATGAGGCCTCTCAATGGATCAAATCTTGGGCCTATTCACACAGCAGCAAAAACTGTCCAGAGAAAAATGCTGGGCTTCTGTGATCCATCACAGTCCTTAGTGTGATATTTTTATCTTCTTGTTGAGATGATGTTCTTTCCTTAGAAAGAGCGCATGGCCCTGTAGTGAAGAAGAGTGGCCTTGCTCTTCTGCAGCCTCTTTTCAACCCACTCCCACGAGGTCCAGACGACAGGAGAGGACAAATAAACACAATGAAAAACAGGACTCACAGTTATCCGCAGTCAGCCCCACTAGGCAGGCATGGATTCGCTGAAATTTCCAGCCTGACGTCACAAACAGGGGACCTGGCTTTTGTAAAGAACTCGCTTCTTGCCAGTTTTCACTTTAATGAGGTGTTCCTGGGCGTTCCCGCCCTAGAATGGACCTCTGGGAGAGCGAGTTATTTTTTGGAGCCGATTTGGCCCACTCCCACGAGATCTGGATGACAGGAGAGGACAAATAAACACAAAGACAGGACTCACAGTTCTTCACAGTCAGCCCCACTAGGCAGGCGTGGATTCTGCCATTGACAATTCTTAAACATGCCTGTGAGTTTTGTGGAAAAAAATCGGCAATTATGTCTATTGATAACATCAAGTAATTTAATAAGTGAAGAAATCTGGTAATTATAACAAAAAATCATTAAAGAAGTCATTAAAATCCAAGATTGATAAAAAAGCACAATCACATATTTGTATGGCCTTCTAAGGTAGGAAGTAAAAAGTTATTTTATTAGATTTTTTTAAACCACATTTATTGTTGATTTTGGGGTCATATCCAGTGGTTCTCAAGAGTTATTCTTGACTCTTGCTTCAGAATTACTCCTGTCATTCTTGGCATCCATATGAAATCACTGTGTGCTATCTACGATATGATGACCTGATCTACTCTCCTTCCTAAGAAAACCATCTATTCATTTCTAAAGTTTTTTAATCTGGCTACAGATGGGCATTTTCTTTACTTGTTTTCAATGGAAAAGGAGTTCATTTGGAGATGAAAAATAATACTGGGTCAGCTATATATCAGTGATAAACCATGAGTCTACCATGTGTGAGAATCTGAGCCTGATCCCTGTCAAAACAAAAAAGGAGAAGGAGAAAAGGGATGGGGAAAATAAAACACTAAGAATTGGGACATATATCTATCCACCCAAACAAGTATAAACTTCATTCTAGCTAACATACAAAAGAGATAATCCTACATTTGGGAATAAAGCGTTTTGTGAGAATAATACTGAGATTTTGAACCTAAGCTTTTCAAACAGGACTGACTGGTAATTTCTGTTATTAAACAAGCTCCAACTCGGTCTGGCCTTAGGGGAATAAATGAGTTGGAAAGCATTTATTTCAATAATGTCTTTCAGAGCCTCACCCCCCCTTTATTCTGGTAATTTTCTTGGCTTGCAAGACTAGATGTCCATAACTGCTTTATTTCACACCTGGCTTGGTCAACACCTAATGGAGAGGAGGTCATTTTCTCTATGCCACATAGTCAAATATATAGCTCAACTATATGCCTCAACTAAATGTGTGAATCCTGGCAAGTCTCACAACTAAAATATGGAAGCATCACAACCAGTGTTTTTGCATGTTAACAACAAAGGAAGGAAGCAGGGGGAGGAATTTTCTCAAGTGAATGAAATTTAAATACAATATTACAGGGCATTTTACAAGATTAGAGAGAGGACTTTTGCACTCTCTGCCTACCCCAACTTTCATTCTCCTACAAAATATTCAAATAAAACTTTAGAAAAAATACCGGCAGCTATGCTGCAGAAAAGCAGAAGGAAGAAGACCTGTAGAACTCTGTAAGTTTGCATAAGGATCAAAACTGAATTTCTGTAGATTAATACTAAGAAAAAGTTTATTGGTATATCAATTTTATGAAGTGATGAAGTTGAAATTAATAATAATGTCTTCAATGGTTTATCATATTTTGATATAAGAGAAAATTAAAGTCAATCTCAGTATTGAATATTTAGCCAATTAAACATCCTTTGGAGAAACCTAAATGTCACTTAAAATTTTAGGGAAATTGGGGCCGGAGAGATAGCATGGCGGTAAGGCTTTTGCCTTTCATGCAGGAGGTCATTTGTTCAAATCCCAGTGTCCCATATGGTCCCCCGTGTCTGCCAGGCGCTATTTCTGAGCAGATAGACAGGAATAATCCCTGAGCACTGCTGGGTGTGGCCCCAAAACAAAAACAAACAAATAAAATTTTAGGAGAATTAATTATATCGAGCCTTATTAAATACCTTTGGCTTTATGTTTACCTTTGGCTTTTTGTTAACAAAAAATTTATCATTATGATTATATTTAATCTATGTTTATAATAATTTTAATCATTATAATTATTAAATTTATCATTCATTAAAATAAACAAATAAAACCAAACAAAAAACTTGCCACACCAGCTCCCTTCTTTTTTCATTTTCTTTCTTTTTTTTTAACTTGTATTTTTGTTGTTGCTCATTGTGGTCAGGGTTTTTTTCTTTTACTTTCTTCTTTCAAATCTATATTTATAGCTTCTAGATGGGCTCCTCCCAGTTTTTTTCCTTTTCCAAAAGAACCACAGAACTTGAATCATCTTATTCTGCCTCAAATATTGAAGGAGAGCAGAAAGTGGATCATACCAGGAGCAAACATTCACATGTTGGAAATAACAAATGATCATACATAAACACCAAACCCAAAGTCAATGACAACGGAATCAAAATATCCCTATCTACACAAAGGGGACCTATTACACTAGCAGTCCAGGAGGCAAGAGGTGGAAGGATGACAACACTAGTGGTGGGAAAGTCCCTATTTCACTATCACTATGTACCTTATATATTACTGTGAAAGACTTGTAATTCACATTGGCCACAATTAAAATTATTAAAAAAAGAAACATTATGGTTGTTGATATAAGATAACAAAAATGGGCACAATTTTTGTTATTATTTATTATAGCTTAGGAGGTTACAGTAGTGTTAAAGTTAATAGAATTGATCTAAAAATTACTAAACCCACTATGAAAGATAGACACATTATTATGTCAATTGTTATTTAGTTGGTTTTAATTTTTTATGTTTGTTTGTTTGTTTGAGCCAGGGGTATTGTCCCTTAGTTGGTGGCATCAACTCAGGGATCAAACCTGGTAGTGCTTAGGAGTCACATTCAGTGCCAGGGATTTCAACTTAATTTCTGTGTTCATGACAAGCACCTTACCTGCTATACTCGCTCTCCACATTGATCTGGTTTTAGTTTTTAATTTACAGGGATTTATTGCCAAAATATTTTCTATAAAGGTTTTTTTCCCTAGTTTGGGAGGTGCTGGGAGGCCTGCCAGACCCCCAGCAGATTCCCTATTTCTCCCCTGGACTCTAGGCCTTTTCTGGGTGCCAGCTCAGGGAGCCCAAAGTGAGATTAAGGTGAGACCTTTTAGGGGCCCTAGGCTTACCCCCTCCCTACTCTAGGGAGGAGGAGCAGTGAGAGGAACCGGGCAGAGAAGCTGGCTTCTGGTTCTCTCTGATCCGGGAGGCCAGCTCATCCCAGGTATGGGGTTATGGGACAACCCATGCCGGAGGTCTTTTCCCTAGCTTGGTGGGTGCTGGGAGGCCTGGCAGGCCCCCAGCAGATCCCCTTTATCTCCCATAGACTCCAGGCTTTTCCTGGGTGGCAGCTCAGGTGGGCTCTATTGTGATCCTCTTTCCTTTTCTCTTAGGGGGGAAGCATTGGGAGGAGGGTGGGCTGATGCAGTACTGGTGTATGTTGGGACATTCACTGGTAATTTTTTTCCTCATTGATCTCCATTCTAAAAACTCCACTCCTATACATCCACAAAATGCAGAGGCGAGAGCTGGGCTCAGAGACCCCCACAAGCCAGGAGTTCGGTTCCTCTTGTACTGGCATATGGTGGGCACTGGGCTGGACAGCTAGCCAAAGACCCCCCCGGACTGACCACATAGTCCGGGGGACCAGATCCCCTCACACCAGAATGACCTTCATGGCCACACCTGGTAACCTGGGCCCTAGGGGGATGGGTGGGGAGAAAAACTCCACCCCTGTGCATCAAAAAACTGCAGAGGCAAGACAACTAGCCAAAGGAAAAATCCTTTAATCATACCATACTTCCTGCAGGGGTGTCTTTTCTTACTGATAACCAGCACCTGCACAACAAATACCCTTTTTAACATCATCCAAAAATTGTCCAATTCTTGACTATATATAGGAAAGCAAATGGAATACCCTGTATATGGAGAATAGCACTCTAATAGATCTGAAGTCAGACATATCAGTTGATGATCATATCAGTTGATGCAGAGAAGGCGTTTGACAAAATCCAACACCCTTTCATTTTGAAAACACTCAGCAAAATAGGGTTAGCAGGAACCTTCCTCAAAATAGTTGCAGCTTTCTATGAAAAGCCCACAGCCAACATTATCCTTAATGGTGAAAAACTTAGAAACATTTCCACTAAAGTCAGGACAGCAAAGCTGTCCACTCTCTTCACTCTTATTCAATATAATCTTAGAAGTCCTAGCAATAGCAATCCGACAAGAGACCAGAATAAAAGGAATCCAAATTGGAAAGAGGAACTCAAAGTATCTCTTTTTACAGACGATATGATGATATACATCAAAAATCCTAAAGAGTCTACAGTAAAACTCCTAGAAACAATTAACCAATACAGCAATGTGGCTGGCTACAAAGTCAATACACAAAGGACAGTAGCGTTTCTCTATACAAATAATGAAGTTGAGGAGAGAGAGAGATCAAAACTACAGCTCCATTTAAAATAGTATCAAACATTATAAGGTACATAGGAATCAACCTTACTAGGGAAGTGAAGGACCTATACCAAGGAAACTTCAAAACACTCCAGAAAGAAATTGAAGAGGATCTAAGGAAATGGAAGAACATCCCATGCTCATGGATAGGTAGAATCAACATACTCAAAATGACTATCCTACCAAAACTACTATATAGATTTAATGCAATCCCAATCCAAATTCAGACATCATTCTTTAAAGAATTATAACAATCAATCATAAAACTCATCTGGAACCACAAATGACCCAGGATAACCAAACACATATTGAAAAACTAGAAGCTGGGTGGCATCTCTTTATCCAACTTGAAACTATACTATATCGTCATAGTGATCAAAACAGCATGGTACTGGAACAAAGATAGGACCTCTGACCAGTGAGTTAGAAAAGAATTTCCAGATATAAACCCACAGATATACAGACAACTAATATTTGACAAAAGAGCCAAGAATTTGAAATGGAACAAAGAAAGTCTCTTCAACAAATGGTGTTGGTACAACTGGAAAACCACATGTAAGACCCATACCTCAGTCCTTATACAAAATTCAACTCAAAATTGATCAAAGACCTTGAAATCAAACCAGAATATATAAAGTTTATTGAGAATAAAATAGATAGAACACTCAAAGACCTATATATCAAAAAGGTCTTCAAGGATGGAGCACCAATGGCAAGAACTTTAGTGTCAAACATAAACAAATGGGACTACATCAAACTAAGAATCCTCTGCATGGGAAAAGAAACCCTACTTAACACAAGATCAAACTGTTGTAGGACCACTAAGTAGCTAGGCACAGAGGGGACTGAATATTCTAGCAGCCTTGGGGGTGAGGGAGGAGGATATGGGAGGTAGGACGGGATTGGAAGTTTAGGGAGGACAAACTAGTATGGGAATCCCCCTGATTTTATGTTAATATACACCTAAAATATTATCGTCAACAATATGTTAACCACTATGATCAAAATAAACATTATATTAAAAAAAGAAATAGCTTTTGTTATTACTATATGTCATGACTAGAAAATTAGATAAGAAAAGAATCGGAGGTTTTGGAAGCACCAATGTGGGTGCCATCCACAATCCACTCATGGCTATAGTTGCTAAAATGAGAGATGAAAATCCAATGTTAAAACTACAACTCCAAGAACAAATTTTTGAAGGGCTTCTGGATTCTGGGGCACATGTTATCATAATCTCTCAAAAATAAATTGGCCAGAAAATTGGCCTCTCCAGGAAATCCCGTATTCTTTGGGGGAGTTGGAGGAGTAAGTTCCTGTCTGCTAAGTACAAAAGTTATGATGTACAAGGGCCCAGAAAATCAGAGAGCCATAATTAGACCACACATAGGTCCGATTTCACCATCTTTGTGGGGTTATGAACTACAAAAACAGTGGAAAGCAGAATTTCATATTGCACTAGCTCCAGAAGAACCTAAATCATTCTCTGATTTAAAAACTCAAAATTTTTACTAGGATCCACGATTATTAAAGATACAGCACTAATTAAAAAAATAGATTGGAAGTCTGATGAGCCAATATGGACAGGTCAGGGGCCCTTAAAGCTGATAAATTAAAAGTGCTAAAAGAATAAGTGGATGAACAGTTGAAATTGGGACATATCGAATCTTCCTTGTCTCAGTGAAATTGACCTATATTTCTATTTTAAAAAATCTGGGAAATGGAGACTTTTAATGGATCTTAGAGCTGTGAATTTATCCATGATCCTCAATGGGAAAACTGCAACTGGATTATCATTGCCTATAGTTATTACAAAGGATTGGTTACTGATAATAATAGATCTATGGGATGCGGCGGCAAAAAAAAAAAAAAAAAGATCTAAAAGACTATTTTATCATATCTCCATACACCAGGTGATAGAAAATGTTTTGCATTTTCTGTCCCCACTCTTAATAATACTCAAGCATGCAGGCATTTTCAATCAAAGGTATTGTCCCAGGGTATGACAAACTCTCCAACAATGTGTCAGTTTTTTGTCAATAAGATCTTGAGCCCTGCTCCTAAAAAGTTTCCTCAGGCGACGACTATCAATTATACTGATGATATTCTGTTGACAATGAACAATGAGAAAGATTAGCAGAATTTATATTCTTTTGTTACTTACTGTTTACAAGCATCAGAACTAAAAGTAGCCTCTGAAAAAATACAGAACTATGCAACTTTATCAATACCTAGACTTCATTCTAGACCAAACTTCTATACACCCACAAAATATTTCTATTAATCAAAAAATAACCTCAGAACAATCAATTATCTCTAAGAACTTTATTTGATATTGATTGGGCTTGTCCTGTGCTTAGAATTCCAAATTCAGAAATGACTAATCTCTTTCAAACTCTCAAGATAGGCCCACCTTAAATATCCCATGGCATTTAACTCCGAGAAAGAATCACACTTTTTCTTGTATAGACTTCAAAATTCCTATCTTTCCAGATCTGCACCTGAAAAGGTACAGAAAAGGTGGTTCTTTTGGTCTTCCCAACAAGAGTTTACCACAGCTATCAGGACCTCTGGAATGGATTTATTTACATAATAAACCATCTTGCTTCATGGTGACCTATATAGAAGTTATTTTAGAGCTTATTACCAAAGCAAATCTTAGAACCATTTCTCTGCTGGGTTTTGATCCAGACACAGTAGCTTTACCTGAACCAAAAAGGATATTGAATCCATCCTGCCTTTAATGAATCTCTTCAAAGAGCTTTTTCAGACTTCTCATGAGAAATCTCTTCTCATTATACATTAGAAAAGGCTTGGGGTTTTTTAAGAGAACCCAGTTTGTTATTTCTTAAATTTTTTGGTCTTCTATACCTGGTGCTCAGGTATTTTGTACTGATGTATCTCAAAATGGGAAAAGAGAGATTTCCAAAGATTCAATTAAAAAAAAAGTTCGCACCAATTATATATAAGTCTATCCAACAAGTGGAATTTGCAATCTTGATTTATTTGCTCTTCCATGCAACAGAATCATGAAAAATAAATAGCTGGATAACACCTCCTTAGAGGGGGAGTATATATTATCATCCTGATAATCAAAGGAGACAGAGATGCTACAAAAAAGAGATTTGCAAACCAATGTCTCTGATGATATTGCATAATGCAATATCATACACCATGATGAAGTAGGATTTATCCCAGAGATAGTTTAATATTCACATGCCAATCAACATAATATACCACATAAAAAGTAAAAATAAAAACCAGATAATTATATCAATAGATGTAGAGAAAGCATTTGAAATATCCAATACCCATTTATGATTAAAAAAAAAAACTCTCCAAAAGTTTGGAATGAATAGAACGTTTATCTATATAATCAAGGTCTTTTACCTCATGTGTTTGGCAAATATATTCAATGAGGAAAAACTGAAAGTCTTTCCCCTAAGATCTGGCACAAGGAAATGTTGCCCCCTCCACTCCTACTTAACATAGTATTGGAAGCACGTGCATGACAATTAGGCAAGAAAAGGTAGCACGGGCATCCAGATAGAAAAGGAAGAAGTCAAGCTCTCATTGTTTTCAGATAACATATATTTAGAACTATATTTAGAACTCCCTAAAGACTCTACCATAAAGCTTCTAGAAACAATAGATTTGTATAGCAAATTGGAAAACTACAAAATTAGCACACAAAAATCAGTAGTCTTCTAATATATAACGATAGAAAAGAATTAGATATTAAAAAATCCTATTCACAATAGCACCACAGAAGCACAAATACTTGATGTTAACTAAAGAGATGGATGCCTATACAAAAAAACTACAGAACATTCTTCAGCATAAAAGAGGACACAAAGAAATGGAGACATATACCTTGTTTATAAATTGGGAGTATCAACATCATAAAATTATAATATTCTCAAAGCTTTGTACAAATATAGTGCAATCCCTCTAATGATACTCATGATGTTCTTTAGCAAAGTATATTGAACAATTCTAAAATTCATTTTGAACTATAAACACGCAGAAATTGCTAATGCAATCCTTAGGTAAAAGATGAGAGGCATCAGTTTTCCCAAATTCAAATGTATTAAAATGCAATGTCATCGGGGCCCAGGAGATAGCATGGAGGTAAGGCATTTGCCTTTCATGCAAAAGGTCATCGGTTCAAATCCCGGTGCCCTATATGGTCCCCCGTGCCTGCCAGGAGCAATTTCTGAGCATGGAGCCAGGAGTAACCCCTGAGCACTGCCGGGTGTGACCCAAAAATAAAAAAAATAAAAAAGCAATGTCATCAAAACAGTAAGGTATTGCAATAAAGAAAAACCTCTAGATCAATGGCAAAGACTAGATTATTCAGAGAATGTCTGTCAGATACAATCAACCAATCTTTGTTAAAGGTGCAAGAAATGCAAAACAGAGCAAGGAAAGCCACTTCAACAAGTGGTGTTGAGATAACTGGTCAGCTACATGCAAAAAAAGAAAAAAGAAAAGAAAAAGAACTAGATCTCTTTTTGACACCATGCACAAAGATCAAAGAAAAATTGATCAGAGTCCTTAATATTAGACCAGAAACTATAAAGAATATCAAAGAAAATGTAGGCAAAACATTACATGACATTGATATTAAAGGCATCTTTACAGAGAAAACACCACTGTCGAAGCAAGTTGAAACAAACAAACAAACAACAACAACAAAAAAAAACGAATGGGGCTACATTAAACTAAGAATCTTCTGAATTTCAAATAAAACAGTTATTAGTGATAAAACGTCATCCATGAAATGGGAGAAGCTATTCACCCAATATCCATCTGATAAATGGATATACGATGTACTAAGATATGCTAAGATATACAATTGTACTAACAACTTAATAAAAATAAATCTAACTGCATCAAAAATGGGGAAAAGAAATATACAAACATTTTCTCAAAGAAGAAATGCAAATGGCCAAAATTCACATAAAAATATGCTCCATATCTTTAATCATTAAGGAGATGCAAATCAAGACAGCTATGAGATAGCACCTCACACCACAGAGACTGGCACACATCTCAAAGAATGAGAACAATCAGTGCTGATGTGAATGCAAAGAGAAAAAGAAACTCTTATTCGGTTCTGCAGGAATGCCATCTGGTCCAACCTTTATGGAAAATTATATTAATAATCCTCAAAAAAAGGAAATTGAGCTCCCATATGATCCAGCAATTGTACTTGTATGGATATATACAGGAACACAAAAACACAATAGAAAAGTGCCCTGTGTATGCCTATGTTCATTGCCACTTTACTTACAATAGCCAGAATCTGGAAACAACACAGGTACTCAACAAAAGATGAGTGGCTAAAAATTGTAGTACGTCTCCACAATGAAATACTATGTATGTGTTAGAAAAAATGAAGTCATGAAACTTGACTATATGTGGATGGACATGGAGAATATTGTATTGAGTTAAATGAACCAAAGGGAGAGGGACAGACATAGAATAGTCTCTCATCTGTGATATATAAGAAAAAGACACTATGCCAATAATATCCTGATACAATAGAGATGAGCACCAGGAGGGCCAGCTTATGACACAAAGCTTGTCACAAGGAGTGATGAGTGTAGCTATTAAAAAAAAAAACACCCTCTTTTACCAGTGCAACATTCCCAACACCAATGCTCACCATCTCCCTCTTCTCCCACCACTTGCCTGGATTTGAGACAGGCATTCTATTTCTCTCACTCACTTCTATTGTCATAATAGTTATCAGTGTAGTTATTTATCTAACCGAATTCATCACTCTTTGTTAAACAAAATATTAAAATATTAAATATCAAATTTAAAAAATTTTTTGCAGAAATGTAAAATTATGTAAATGAATAGGATTTCTATTTTAAGGAATTGAGTTTATTTTTAATATGGGAGATTTAGAGCTAATTTGTTTGCAAAATTCTGTTAACAGAATTAACAGTTAACAGGTTCTTAGATTCTATATGTCTATACCCTACCCCATCAAAAGAAACTTTGGTACATCAACACAATGGAATACTATGCAGCTGCTATAAAAAATAAAGTCATGAAATTTGCCTATACATGGATAAGGAGACTATTGTTGTTAAGTGAAATAAGTCAGAGGGAAAGAGATGACCATGGAATAGTCCCACTCATCTGTGGGATTATAGGGGGAAAAGATATAGTAATAATATTCAAAAATAATAATGAGGACCAGAAGGATTATCCCATGATATATGGCTTACTACAAAAAGCGGTAATTGTACTTCAAGAAATAACTACACTAACAACTACCATGACAGTGTTAGAGAGAAAAATACAATGCCTATTTCGAAGATAGGTAGGGGATAGAGGATAAGGAAATTGGTGTAAGAAATTCACTGGTGAAAGAGAGTGGACAAATTATATCTGAAACCCTATTCCTCCAAGTTTGTAACCATGGTACTTAAAGAAATTACTTTCTTAAGAAAATATATATACTTTTTATTTATTTTTTTTGTGCCACATCAGCAGTACACAAGGGTTTCTTCCTGGGTATCATACATGTTCAGGAATCATACCTGTTCAACTTTAGGGGCCATATAGGATGCCAGGAATCAAACCTGGTCTGCTACAAGCAGAGAAAACTTTTACTCATTGTACTATACCTCCATCCTCTATCTTTATACTTTTTTTTGTTTTCTTGGGCCACAACCGGTGATGCTTAGGGGTTACTTCTAGCTGTACACTCAGAAATTGCTCCTGGCTTGGGGGACCATCTGGGACACCAGGAGATTGAACCAAGGTCCTTCATAGGCTAGTGCACGCAAGGCAGATGCCTATGTCTTGCGTCATCACTCCAGCCCCAATATCTTTATACTTTTAATCTAATTTTTTTCCAATAAAATTGTAAATTGTGGTTCTTGTCCCATTTTAATCATTTACTTTGCATATTTCAAATTATACAGCCCTTAGTTGAATTTAGCTCTAACAATGTGAGATTTTCCAGATCTTTTTATGAGCATCTTGTCCCATATTCTATCCCACTTAATCATCAAAAAGACTCAAATTCCAACTTTCTGGACCCAAAGGTGACTATCCATCAAAAAGATGTGAATAGAAATGTTTGTACACAGTAAACTTTTGCATATGATCAGGAATTAGGATGCTATTTTCAGAAGTATGAACTACCTTCCTCAAACTCCCACAAATTAAAGGGAAAGGAAGATCCAAAGAACAACAATTTTACATCGTTATGAATAAAGTGTTATTTTTCTTAAGTATTTATAATAGGGAAAGTTATATTTATCTTCAGTAAGTGTTTTACTTGATCTGTTTATTTAACACACTCATTTCTTTTCTTACTACCTCTATTATAATATCATTTATAATAGATATTCAAGAAGCCATTTTTTTAGGTTTTCTGAACAGCAACAATTTTAGAGTTAAGTTAGAAACTAGGAACTCAGATGCCAGCACCCCTATCTGCCTGTCTTCTGTGCTGTGCTGCATTCTCGGCCCGATTTCATCCTGTGTGTGGCTCTTCTGTGGACAGCTAGCCTTCACTGGAGGTGAGTTTACACTTCCAAAAGGGGAGGAACAGCTGACCTCTGCTGGAACTCAGAACCAGAACCCTATCTACCTGTCTTCTGTGCTGTGCTGCATTCTTGGCCTGATTCCATCCTGTGTGTGGCTCATCTGTGAACGGCTAGCCTTCCCTGCAGGTAAGTTTACATGCCCAGAAAGGGAGGAGGTGCTGAACTCTGCTAGAACTCAGACGCCAGCACCCCTATCTGCCTGTCTTCTGTGCTGTGCTGCATTCTCGGCCTGATTTCATCCTGTGTGTGGCTCATCTGTGGATGGCTAGCCTTCCCTGGAGGTGCAAACATGCACATCATTTAGCCAATGAATACAACCACAACACATAGAAAAAAACACAATACAAGTGTGAAAATAGGGAAACAACGCAGGCCAGCGCCAGACATAGAGAATGACGATGCAAATCTGATGAATTGAACATAGCCAACCAACTAGTCAGTCTCTCAGATAATGAGTTTAGAGTTGAAATATGGAAGATGTTCAAATAACTCAAAGAAAGTATAAAAGAAAACACTAATAATAATCAAGAGGATATGAAGATAGAAATCAGAAAACTCCAAACTGAAATTTCAGGTCAAATAACAGATCTGAAAAACTCAGTAGGTGAATTGAAGAAAAACATGGTTGAGTTTTCCCACGGGTTAACAGCAGCTAAGAATAGAATTAGTACATTGGAAGATGAGATGAATAACAATTCCATACAGCAGAAGAAATTGGAAAAAAGTCTTAAAGCAAATGATCAAACAATGGAAAAATTACTCAAAGAAAGGGAACAGATGAAAATAGAAGTCTATGTTAAACTCAACAGAAACAACTTAAGAATCATTGGAGTCCCAGAGACCCAGGAAAATCTCCAGGAAGAATCAACAGTCAAGAAAATCATTAAAGAGAAACAATCAGAGCAAAAGAATACATGAGATTATATCCTGCATGCCCGAAGAGTACCAACTAAAAAAGGCCCCAGAAAAAGCACCCCAAGACACTTCTGAGTCACAAAGACAAATGCCACAGGGTGAGACAGAATTCTGAAAGCAGCAAGATCGAAAAGAGAAATCACATTCAAGGAAACATCCTTGAGATTTACTGCAGACCTGTCACCAGAAACACTCTAGGCCAGAAGGCAGTGGTGGGACATAGTGACAAAACTCAATGAAAGAAATGCTTTGCCTAGAATACTGCACCCAGCAAAACTCATTTTCAGGTTTGAAGGAATACATGGTTTCACAGACAAGCAATAGCTCAGAAAATTTACAGACTCAAAACCAGTCTTAAAAGAAAAACTGAATGACCTACTTTAAGACAAGACTAACCAACAGACACACCAAACTTTGATATAAAGATGGCACTAACTCCCAGGACAATTCATTCCTCAATGTCAATAGACTAACTACACAACTTAAGAGACACAGAATGGCTAAAGGGATAAAAAAAACTCAATCAATCCAACCTGCTGCCTACAAGAAACGCACCTGAATAGTCAGAACAAACATAGACTCAAAATAAAAAGCTGGACGAAAATCATCCAAGCAAACAACATCCATAAAAAAGTTGGAGTGGGAACCGGGAAGGTGGCGCTAGAGGTAAGGTGTCTGCCTTGCAAGCACTAGCATAGGACGGACCGCGGTTCGATCCCCTGGAGTCCCATATGTTCCGCCCAAGCCAGGAGCAATTTCTGAGCACAGTGCCAGGAGTAACCTCTGAGCGTCAAACGGGTGTGGCCCAAAAACCAAAAAAAAAAAAAAACTGGAGTAGCAATACTAATATGAGATGATGCAAACTTTATACTCAGGAACGTTGTAAGGAACAAAGATGGATATTTTGTATTAATCAAGGGATACATACAGCAGGAAGAAATCACTCTCCTAAACATATATGCACCAAATCAGGGTCCAGCAAAATATTTAATAAAATTGTTGGCAAACCTGAAAAATAATATCAATAACAGCACAATAATTGTGGCAGACCTCAACACAGCATTGTCAACACTTGACAGGTCAACCAGACTGAAAACCAACAAGAATATACTAGACCTGAACAGAGAAATGGAAGAAAGAGGCCTACCAGATATATACAGGACACTCTACCCCTGAAGCCTGGATACACATTCTTCTCCAATGTACATGGGGCATTCTCCAGGATAGACTACATGCTAGAACATAAAACATACCTCCATAATATTAAGAGGATAGAAATTTTGCAGACTACCTTTGCTGACCACAGGCCCTGAAATTATATGTGAAATATAAAGGGTCACAGAAGAAAAACTTTAATACCTGGAATTTAAACAGCCTAATACTGAATAACCAGTGGGTCCACGATGAAAGCAAATAGGAAATCAAAACCTTCCTGAAAACAAATGACAATGGAGACACAAACTATCAGAACCTATGGGACACAGCAAAAGCGGTACTGAGAGGTAAATTTATAGCTTTGCAAGCACACATCAGGAAAGAAGAAGGGGCATACCTGAATAGCTTAATGACACAGCTCATAGAATTAGAAAGTGCTCAACAAAAGGACCCAAAAATAGGGAGGCAAAAGGAAATAACAAAGATGAGAGCAGAAATCAATGAAGTGGAAACCCGAAAAACAATCTAAAAGATCAACGAAAGCAGAAGTTGGTTCTTTGAAAAAATAAACAAGATTGATAGACCACTGGCAAAACTAACAAAGAGAGAGAGAGAGAGAGAGAGAGAGAGAGAGAGAGAGAAACTTGATAACTTGTATTAGGAATGAAAAAGGAGAGAACAGTACTGATATGGTAGAGATTCAAAGGGTAATCAGAAACTACTTTGAGAAACTCTATGCCACTAAAAATGAGAACCTGGAAAAAATGGATAAACTCTTGGAATTTTATAGTCTTCCACGGTTGAATGAAGAGGATGTAGCATATCTAAACACACCTATCACTATTGAGAAAATTAAGACAGTAATCAAATGTCTGCCAAAAATCAAAAGCTCAGGCCCAGAAGATTTCCTAATGAATTCTTTCAAAACTTTCAAGAGGAACTACTACCAATCCTGGTAAGACTTTTTTCATGAAATAATAAAAACAGGAACACTTCCATATAGCTTTTATGAAGCAAACATCACCTTGATACCTAAACCAAACAGAGATGCTACCAAAAATAAAACTACAGACCAATATCGCTGATCAAAACAGATGCAGAGATCCTCAGCAAAATCCTGGCAAATAGGATTCAATGCCTCATTAATAAGATCATCCAGGGCTGGGCAGTGGTGCTGGAGGTAAGGTGCCTGCCTTGCCTGTGCTAGCCTAGGACGGACCGTGGTTCTATCCCCCAGTTTCCCATATGGTCCCCCAAGCCAGGAGCGAATTCTGAGCACATAGCCAGGAGTAACCCCTGAGCATCACTGGGTGTGGCCCAAAAAAACAAAATAAATAAATAAGAAGATCATCTACTACGATCAAATAGGTTTCATCTCAGAAATGCAAGGCTGGTTTAACATCCATAAATCTATCAATAAAATGCACAACGTCAACAACAAGAAAAATAAAAATCACATGGTCATATCAATACATGCAGAAGCATTTGATAAGGCCCAACACCCATTCTTGATCATAACTCTCAGCAAGATGGGAATGGAAGGAACCTTTCTCAATATAGTTAAGGCCATCTACCACAAGCCTGAGGCAAATATTGTCCTCAGTGGAGAAAAACGGAAAGTCTTTCCTCTAAATTCTGGTACAAGACAAGACTGCAATCATTGGGAAAAAGAATATGGAAGGAATAACTTTCCCAAATTTTAAACTGTACTACAAAGCAATAGTTATCAAAACAGCATGGTATTGGAATAAAGAGAGGCCCTCATATCAGTGGAATAAGCTTGAATACTCAGAGAATGTTCCCAAAACATACAATCACCTAATTTTTGATAAAGGAGCAAGAAATCCTAAATGGAGCAAAGAAAGCCTCTTCAAGAAGTGATGTTGGCATAACTGGCTAGCCACTTGCAAAGAATTGAACTTAGACCTCCAGCTAACATCATGGAAGAAGGTAAAATCCAGATGTATGAAAGACCTCGATATCAGACCTGAATCCATAAGATATATAGAACAACACGTAGGTAAAACACTCCAGGACATTGAGACTGAGGCATCTTCAAGAAGGAAACAGCACTCTGCAAGCAAGTGAAAGAAGAGATTAACATATGGGAATATATTAAGCTCAGAACCTTCTGCACCTCAAAGGAATCAGCGCCCAGGATACAAAAGCCCCCCACTGAGTGGGAGAAACTATTCACCCAATACCCATCAGATAAGGGGCTAATCTCCAAAATATACAAGTCACTGACAGAACTTTACAAGAAAAAAATCTAATCCGATCAAAAAATGGGGAGAAGAAATGGACAGACACTTTGACAAAGAAGTACAAATGACCAAAAGACACATGAAAAAATGCTCCACATCACTAATCATCAGAGAGATGCAAATCAAAACAACTATGAGGTACCACCTCACACCACAGAGATTGGCACACATCACAAAGAATGAGAACAAACTGTTGGCGGGGATGTGGAGAGAAAGGAACTCTTATCCACTGCTGGTGGGAACACCATCAAGTTCAACCTTTATGGAAAGCGATATGGACATTCCTCCAAAAACTGGAAATCGAGCTCCCATACGATCCAGCTATACAACTCCTAGGAATATACCCTACAAGCACAAAAATACAAGACAAAAATCTCTTCCTTACACCTATATTCATCGCAGCACTAATTACCTAGCAAGACTCTGGAATCAACCAAGATGCCATTCAACAGACGAATGACTAAAGAAACTGTGGTACATATACACAATGGAATATTATGCAGCTGGATGTACATGTAATCTATTATGCTGAGTGAAATAAGTCAAAGAGAGAGTGAAAGACGCAGAATGTTCTCACTCATTTATGGGTTTTAAGAAAAATAAAAGACATTCTTGCAATAATACAGAAGAGAAAAGAGCTGGCAGTTACAGCTCACCTCATGAAGCTCACCACAATTAGGGATGAGTTTAGTTGGAGAAGTAACTCCGTTTTGAACTATCCTAATAATGAAAATGTACGAGGGAAATAGAAAGCCTGTCTGGAATACAGGCGGGGGTTGGGTGGGGAGGAGGGAGATTTGGGACATTGGTGATGGGAATATTGCACTGGTGATAGGTGGTGTTCTTTACATGACTGAAACCCAAACACAATCAGGTATGCAATGTGTATTAATTCAGTGTGCAGGTAGTTTTGGTTCACTCTTCTGGTGAGTGTATGTGTGTCCAGTTTCCTTCTAGCTAAGAGTGGTGCACTGATTCTCTAGACAAAATTCCAACATGTATGTGTAGATATGCGTCTCCAATTCACATTAACAAGCAAGATATTCGAGAAGCTATTAACTGGATCTTGTTCAGTTTCTACAGGGTTAAAGTTAAATCTCCTGAGACAGCCTCCTCTCAGACCTGTGTTCAAATTATGGGGTCCTGGGTTCTGAATAAGGAGAGATGCCATTTTATAAAAACCACATAGCAGACTTCTCTTAATTTCTGAACAAGGGAGGGGTTGCCATTTTGTAAGGACTACGTGGTGGAAGCTGCATGCTAGGTTTCCTCAAGACTATTTCCATTAACACTACCCCAAGCTGCCTGGCCAAACCAAGGGAGCAGTAAAAACTTCATCTCCTTCTAGAGGTGACCCTGACTGGTCAGTTTGGGAGCTGTTGGTAGATGAATTAAAGTCTTGTTCAACTTTATTCCAGTTGTGTGATTTTGTCTTTCCACATTGGACCCTAACAAGACAAATAAATAAATCTATTAATTCGGGTTTATCAATATAATATAGAGTAGAGTGCACTCAAAATAATAAAGAACAGACCAGTGCTTCTGACCAATTTACTGGCTATAAGCTATATGTTCCCAGAATACCTTCCTTGGGTTTCGTTAACTTGCTAAAATAGTGCAATAAACTAAACTCAGGAAATTATTTACTCTATTGATAATCAAAAAAGTCAGATAGAAGTAGTTCAAAGATCAAGATGTGGGAGAAAAGCTGCATCTCTTGAAAATTTTCTCATGTTCGTCAATTTGAAAAAAAATCTCTCATTTGGGGGGCTTTTATAGAGGGTTCATAACAAATATATCACTAAATTATTGGCAAGTGAGTAATCCTTGAGACTGAAGTTATTACCCTCTATTAAAGTAGTTTTCCCTAGCAACCAGAGCCCATTCTCAAGTGTTTCTCAAAAAAGTCATCTTCAACATTTTTCAACCTTTAGGAAATTATAAGACTTTTAAGAGTTGTGATTCATGAACTATGAGAAAGGTTAATTCTGCATAAGAAATATATTTTGAGGCCATCTGAGGGACTAAATTATAAATTTCTAGTAAATTTCAATATCATACCTATAACACCTATAAACTCTAAGCAGAAATTCTCTAGCTGAAGCTGTTACATAAAGCTTCAATTTTTTAGATTTAAAGGACAGATTTAGTTTTCATAGCCCTCTCTATAAGAAGACTTCCAAAAATGCTAAGATGCCATGGATTTTATTATATCATATTATCTCCCTGTTCCATGCTTCTGCATGCTCAAGACTCCATGTAAAAATGTAACTAGTGGGGCAGATAGATAGTACAGCAGATAAGTTGCTTATCTTGCATGTGGTTGACCCTAGCTTGATATCCAGTATTTCATATAAACCTGAGCCCCACAAGGAATGATTCCTTATTGCAAAGGAAGAATTATACTGGGTATCCCTCAAACCCCAAATTAAAAAAATCACTAGATATATTAGCTCTGGAGATGAGAAAATTGCTTTTGGGGGATGAGTTTTTATATTATTTTATCATAAGCTATTTACAATTTAAAACCATTTAGTAACCACAAACTTATAAGAAAAACTATATTAAAAAAAGAATAAAAGAAAAATATATTTAAGAAATGAGTTATCTAAGTATCTATGTTCTGTCACTGTAAATCTATTATTAGAATAAAGGAATTCTCATCCACTGCTGGAAGGAAATGTCATTTGGTTTAACCTTTTTAGAAAGTAATATAGACACTCTTAAAAAATTGAGAATTTAACTTTCAGAAATTCCTCTTTGAGCATCTCCACCTAACTCTATTCCAAGAAAAATACTTGCACTCATATATATAGTTTTTGGGCCACATCCGATGATACTCAGGGGTTACTCCTGGCTATGTGTTCAGAAACTGCTCCTGGCTTGGGGAACCAAATGGGAAGCCAGGGGGTGGGGAATCAAACTTTGGTCCATCCTAGATTGGAGTGGGCAAGGCAGACACCTTACCTCTAGTGCCACTGCTCCGGCTCCACCTATATATTTTAATTATATATTTAGTTAAGCACTAAATTATAGCAAACAAGTTTGTAGTTGGGTTTCAGTCATAAAAATTACACTTCCTTCACCAGTGCAACCTTCCCATCACCAGTACGCCTCTCCATCTCTCCCCACCCCCATGTCTGTCTTCAAGACAGGCATTCTAATTCTTCACTCACTACCATTGTCATGATAGTTGTTAGTGTACTGAACTTACCATTCTTTATGGTAAGCTATATATCTTGACTGGTCCTTCCAGACCTCATCTCTATTGTCCTGGGTATTATTACCAACTGCCTTTATTTTTTTAAATACCACAGATAAATGAAACTACTCTGTGCTTATCTCTTTCCCTCTGTCTTACTTCACTCAGCGTAATAGTTTCCATGTCCATCCATATATAGAAAACTTTAATGACTTCATTTTTCCTGATGGCTGCATACTACTCTGTTATGTATATGTACCACAGTTTATTTTTATTTTTATTTTTATTTTGCTTTTTGGGTCACACCCAGCAGTGATCAAGGGTTACTCCTGGCTCCATGCTCAGAAATTGCTCCTGGCAGGCACGGGGGACCATATGGGGCACCAGGATTCGAACCGATGACCTTTTGCATGAAAGGCAAATGCCTTACCTCCATGCTCTCTCCCGGGCCCCATACCACAGTTTCTTTAGCCACTCATCTGTTATCGGGCATCTGGATTAGTTCCAGATCATATTCTGGCTATTTTAAATAACGCTGCAATAAATATAGGTGTACAGAGGGCATTTCTGTTTTGTATTTTTGTGTTCTTAGGGTATATAGTCAAGGCTATCTACCACAAGCCCACGGTAAATATTACACTTAATGGAGATAAACTAAAAGCCCTTCCTCTAAAATCTGGTACATGACAAGGCTGCCCTCTCTCACCAGTCCTATTTAACATAGTACTAGAAATACTTGTCAGAGCAATTAGGCAAGAAAAAGATATCAAGAAGATCCAGATAAGAAAGGAAGATGTCAAGCTCTCACTGTTTGCAGAGGATATGATACTATATTTAGAAAACTCTAAAGACTCTACCAAAAAACTTTTAGAAATTATAAATTGTATAAAAAACTGACAGGCTACGAAATCAAAAGGCAAAAGGCAATGGTCTTTTTATACATAAGAAATGATAACACAAAATGAACATCAAAAAATCCCATTAACATTAGTTTCACTCCTATATATATTTTTTAAATAATCATTAAGGTCTGTTCTACTGCTGTTCTACTGAATTGAATGGATGGAGAGTTTTGTTTACAAACTTGCAGTTTTGGAACCAAAGTATTAACACACTGGTAGGGTGTTTGCCTTGCATGCTGCTGTCCCAGGACAGATTTGATGCCCCACATCTCATATGATCCCCTGAGTCTGCCAGGACCAATTTCTGAGTGCAGAGCAAGGAGTAATCACGTAGTACCACTGGGTGTGGCACTAAAACAAAACAAAACAAAACCTTGCAATTTGAAAATTTGAGTCTCCTTTAGAAAAGTACTCAGAGGGCCCAGAAAGATAGCACAGCCGCGTTTGCCTTGCAAGCAACTGATCCAGGACCAAAGGTGATTGGTTGGAATCCCGGTGTCCCTTATGGTCCCCCGTGCCTGCCAGGAGCTATTTCTGAGCAGACTGCCAGGAGTAACCCCTGAACACCGCTGGGTGTGGCCCCAAAACAAAAAATAAATAAATAAATAAATAAAAAGAAGAAAAGTACTCAGAAAGGAAACCTGAGGTACTTACAGTAAGCAGATTTACAACTGCAAATGTGATGCCATTAAAACAGAATTGTGGCCACTTATAGCAATGTCACCTAGACTAAGAAGTTAACCCCTGAGCAGTTCAGAAAGCAGTACCACATTGTTATTTCACTATGAACCTCTCAGGTTAGATTTCCTCTGTCCCACAACAACCCTTGCCCCAACAGCCTTGAGCACCAGTAAGTGTGGTCCAAAAAACTAAACCAAAAAAATAAATGAATGAGATGCAAAAATTCAGAACCCTGTAAAGGAATAATAATATGACATTCTACACCTTGCCTCTAACTTTATGCCATACATCCAGAAAGAAAGGAGCTTTATTTTTCTCCTTGTTTCCTCTTCTCCACTTTTCATTCCTTCCTTGTTCTTATAGCACAAGCCTTTTTCCACCCCTTTTTTTTAATTGGCACCTTTTAGCTTACTTTTTTAAGTGTGTAAAATAAACTGTGGGATTTTTGAAATATTATTTTTTTTTTCAATGAACCCATCCATGTGGATCTAAGTTTTTCTGGGGTTGGAGGCACACCCAGGGGCACTCAGGACACTCCTGGCGGGCTTGGGGACCATATGGAATGCTGGGAATTGAATCAGGTCCATTCTTGAATCGGCAGCATGCAAGGCAAACGTCCTACCGATGTGGATCTAAGTTCTGATCATTCCATTTGTCTTTGTGTTGTAATGAACAACATGAGGTAAATCTGTTTGTGCCTGCAAGGGAGCAGGCTGGCGTGGGAAACTGGGAGCTCCAGGGAAGGAAAGGTCACACTGGTGATGGGACTGGTGATGAAATATAAAATGCCTGGAATAACCATATTAGGAACAATTTGGTTATCATAGTTATAATCAAAAACATTTTTAAAATAAATTTCTGAGATACACATTGCTGAATCCACCTGATGGCCAGTGTATATGTGGTTGATCTATCTGTGTTGATCTATTGTTTAGGTCCTCATGAAAGTGCAAAGAGCACTTTTCAGAAGAGCATTGAAATATTATTTTAAATTGATTCACAAAATTGTTTATGATTAAGTTTTAGTCATACAATGTCCAATACCATTTACTTCACTAGGGCACAATTCCCATCATTGATGTCACCTTTTTCCTGTCCCTCCCACCTGCCTCTAAAGCAGACATTTTACTTTCTTTTTCTCTTTATCTTCCCCTCTCTCCTATTTGTATTATCTCTTCTATCTCTATTCTCCACTCTCTCTTCAATTTTTAGAACACAAATGTTTGCGATATTGTTACAGAAAGGATATCATGCAAATCACATTACCTCTTTTCAGCATAATTGTTATCTAGAGTCATCATTTCCAAATATCATTGTCAGAGTATCACTAAGGGTGCAGTAAGAACAGAGAAAGTACCTCTAGTTTACTTTTAAGTGTTAGTACTTTTGTTGTTCTGTGGAGCAAGTGATAACAATTTATTTAATAACTGGACTGTCTTCTTTCTCTTTTGAAGAGACATAGTATATATCATGAACCATCTTTTATTCTTGGTTATTTTCATCAAAGAGAAATCAGATTATTTGGTCAGATCAGATTATTAGGCCCAAACATTTGTCTTGCACAGTCAACACTGTGTTTGCTTTGATATATTTACAATGTCTGAAAACATTTGCTCTAGTTCCAATAGTCAAGGTTAAATATAAAGAGCAAAATGAGAGAAGAGGATAGAAAAAACTGGAAAAGGACAAAGATATAGGCTAGATAGTTACATAATCTTACTCAAGAGTAACACACTAGTTTAAAAAACATTTAAGTAATTCTAATAACGGTAAATTAAAAACTAACATTTATATATAAATTTATAAACAGCATTTATAAATCTGGTATACCCTAGGTGTTCCAGTATGAAGGATTTGACTGATAAAAATTTATTAGTTCTGTTTTCTGAAACTTAAAAGCATAAACAAATATGTATTAAAATCTAAAAACAGAAACTAGAGAAAATCCTCAATAAATGATATGCCTTAAATATGCTTTAATGTATCTCTCAAAAAAAGCAAGGTCCCCTGTTTGTGACATCAGGCTGGGAATCTCTGCGAATCCACGCCTGCCTAGTGGGGCCGACTGCAAAGAACTGTGAGTTCTGTCTTTTCTTTGTGTTTATTTTTCATCTCCTGTCCTCCGACCTCATGGGAGTGGGCCATATTTGCTCAAAAAAAAAAAAAAAGTGCGGTCGCTATGCTTCGCTATGCGGCCGCACACTCTTTCTAAGGAAAGAACAACATAGAAGCAAGAAGAGAAAAAAAACACACTAAGGACTGTGCTGGACAACTGAAGCCCAACATTTCTCTCTGGACTCTCTTCTCTGCTGTGTGCTAGGCCCAAGATTTGATCCTTTGAGAGGCCTTATCCACGGAGCACTCCACTACTTTGTAGGCAAATCGAAACACCCAGAAAGGGCGGAACCAGAGGAGTGTGGCTGTGCACATCATTTAGGCAATGAACACTACCGCAAAACGTAGAAAAACACACAATACAAGTGTGACAATGGGCAAACAACGCAGGCCTGCGTCAGACATAGACAACGAAGATGACAATTCTGATGACCAGACAACGACCAATGAACAAATCAATCTCTCAGATAAGGACTTTAGAAAAGCAATATGGAAGATGCTGAAAGAATTCTAAGAAACCATGGACCGAATTGAACAGAACACTAATAAGAATCAAGAAAATATGATGACAGAAATCACAAAACTCCAAACTGAAATAACATGTCAACTAACAGGCCTGAAAAACTCAGTAAATGAACTGAATGGAAAAAAGGATAACCTCAACACCAGGGTAGAAGAAGCTGAGAATAGAATTAGTGCTTTGGAAGATGAGATAAATAACAACTCCATACAGCGGGAGAGATTGGAAAAAAACTTAAAACAAACGAACAGAAAGTGGAAAAAATAGACAAAGAATGGGAACAGATGAAAATAGAAGTCTATGATAAGATCAACAGAAACAACCTAAGAATCATTGGAGTCACAGAGACACAGGAAGAAAATTTCCAGGAAAAATAATGGTCATGAACATCATAAAAGAGAAACTTCCAGAGCTAAAGAATATATGTGATCAAACACTGTATGCCTGAATAGCACCAACCAAAAGAAACCTCAGAAAAAATACCCCAAGACACATCCTAGTAACAATGATGAATCCCACAGATAGAGACATAATTCTGCAAACAGTAAGATCAAAAAAGGAAATTACATTCAAGGGAGCATCCTTGAGATTTACAGCAGACCTGTCACCAGAAACACTCAAGGCCAGAAAGCAGTGGTGGGATATTGTGACAAGACTGAATGAAATGAATGCTTCACCTAGAATACTATACCCAGCAAAGCTCACTTTCCGATTCGACGGAAAAATACATAGTTTCACAGACAAAAAACAACTCAGAAACTTTACAGACTCAAACTCACACTTAAGAGAAAAACTGAAAGACCTAATTTAACACAAGAGTAACCAAAAGACACAACAAATTTTGATATAAAGATGGCATCAAATCCCAGGACAATTCTTTCTCTCAATGTCAATGGACTAAATGCACCGGTTAAGAGACACAGAGTGACTAAATGGATCAAAAAACTCAATCCAACTTTCTGCTGTCTGCAAGAAACGCACCTGAATACTCAGAACAAACATAGACTCAAAATAAAAGGCTGGAGGTAAATTATCCAAGCAAACAACACCCACAAAAAAGCTGGAGTGGCCATACTAATATCAGATAATGCAAACTTTATACTCAGAAAGTTTGTAAGGGACAAAGATGGACACTATATATTAATCAAGGGGTATGTAGAGCAGGAAGAAATCACGCTTCTAAACATATATGCACCGAATGAGGGTCTGTTGCGCAACAGCAAAGTATCTAAAGCCTCGTTGGGAAACAAAATTTCTAAACCCATGGCTGACGTATCCAGCCATGAGCAGTGAGGGAAGCCCTAGCAAAAACCTTCTGCCAGAAAGGACTCACACACAGAGGTTTGGGGGGACAAAGGTTTGGCCAAAAGAATCTAATTCTCCCTGGTTTGATCTACCTCTTAATCTTCTGACTTCTGTCCCTGTCTCTTTTTCCGTCTCCCTAACTCAGTCTTCTCTTCTTTCCCTGTCTTAGATCTTCTCTCTTAATCTTCTGACTTCTGTCCCTTTCTCTGCACACTCTCTCTTCTTCTCCCTTTATCTCTCTCTCTTTCTGTTTTGCTTCTTCTTA
>PVKC010000014.1:0-24618 GCA_004027635.1 Crocidura indochinensis
TTCCCCTACAGTCCCCTGCCCTCTCTTCCTCTCCCTTCCCTTCCCCTCTCCTCCCCTCCAGTCTCCTTCCCTCTCCAATCCAATCCTCCTTTCTAGCCTATTTGTTTTCTTATCACTCCCATCTTCCCTTTCCCTGCCTCCCTCTCAACTCTTCTCTTCTCCAAGTAAACAAGGTGGTTTTCTTTTTAAGTCTGGCTTCTATAACCCATAACACTCGTCATTCTAGGGGCACACACTGAATGGACTGCAGTAAAAAAAAAAATCTGACTATAGTAAAAAAGTCTAATAAAAGACTATCAAAAATTTAAGTTGAATTAAGGACACAGTGGGGGCAAGGCTTAAGTATAAGTTTACAAGGCTCCTCTTTTTCGCTTAAGCTTACTGAGCAAATTTTAGGTCCTTTTAGCTAGCTATATATTCTGCATAGCCTTCTGTTCATGAATGAAAAAAAAAAGTGTCAGTTGATAAAATTTATAAGAAGGCAAATGTCTTTTGGGTTTTCTTTTGCTTTGTTTTGTTGTTTATTTGCCACACCCAGTGACGCTCAGGGGTTACTCCTGGTTATATGCTCAGACCTAGCTCCTGACTCAGGAGACCATATGGGAAGCCAAAGATCAAACCCAGATCCTTTCTAGGTCAGCTGTGTGCAAGGGAAAAGCCCTATTTCTGTGCTATTGCTCTGGCCCCCAAATGTCATATTTTATAAAAATATTTAGTGAGTCCATTACAGAAGTTTTAAAGTCATAGAAGACAAAGTGAATTTGACAAAACATATGGTCTAGATAAAAAATGGTTTTGTACATATTGATAATTAATTTTTTAGTCAGCAAAACTTGCCTCACAAGTATATTTTATCTTGTTTGCTTAATTTTATTCTCTCCCTTAATTTTACAATTGAAAGAAAAATCTAACATTTTGTAATATTTTAGTGATTGCAATAATTCTGCATTTTTTCTTTTTAGCATCTGATGCTTGGATTTCATAAAGAATTAAGTCCGGCTCTTTACTAAAAAAAATGTAACTGAGTTTACATTTATAATAATTAATTTCAATAAAATATAAATTCTATTTAAATTGACCTATACATTTATTTCAGTTACATCTTTCAATAAAATGATTGCTAGAGAAAAATGACCACTCTGGAGATGTAGGTAGGAGATGCAAATTTAAATTAAAAAATTAAAATAACATAATTCCAATAAACTTTAAAGCAGGCATGAATAAATTGAAACCTAGAGAGATTTGATAACCTAATAAACTACAAATCTAATATCTGAAGTTTATGTACAATTGTAAAATTGAGCTTTATACCAATTAAAATCATACTGTATTTCTAGATAAGCATAATTACATCATAAAATATTAAAATAAGTTACCTATATTTTTATGTACTACTTAATTTATATAGGAGCAGGACAAGAGTGAGAATAATTTCCACATTGTTCTTTCAGCAATCAATAACACAAATATTTGACTTTTAATAAACTCCAAAAGTTATTTCTTATGGGAAAATGCAGTTTTCTGTTCCTGTAGAAGCTTTCTTCTACTTTAAAAGTTCAGGTTATGTTTTACCATTTACATTTTGAAAAGCCTAAGCTCACACTCGGTAGAATGTCATTACAATAATAACACACTACCTTCTGTTCTATCACTTACTCGCTGATTATAAATATAAATAAAGCATCTTGCCTTAAAATGAGTTTTAAGCCATATTATAAATTTTATATTGATTTAAAATTTATTGTAAAATTTTTTTCTATCACAAATGTCTTGATAGTAATGATTATTTTGATATTTTTGTAAAATAATGTACATGACTATGGAAATAGTCATTAATGAGATAGATAATATTATACATGGTATAATAATATTATAAATGTTTTCACAAAATTATCTATTTTCTTATTATCCTATTTTATTTCTTATTTTTATTATTGACATTTATTTATTATAATATTATTTATTATGTTATTTATTTTTTATTTGTAATTCTTATACTGTATTTATTACTTTTACAATTAATTTTAGCTGTTTCTTTTTTCATGTTTGTATTTTTTAAATTAACATTTTTAAAAGCATTCAAGGAAATCTATTAGTCCGCTTTGGTTATGGTGTTTACCCTTGTAATACTAGTGGCTTTGTAGTCTAAGATGATTAGGATCAACTAAAATAAACTTTCTAATAAATAAAAAAAACACACATATAATAATAATATAGAAATCATTGGGCCAGAGAGATATCATAGAGGTAGGGTGTTTGCCTTGCATGCAGAGAGACAGTGGTTCGAATCCCGGCATCCCATATGCCATATGCATCCTGCCAGGAGCGATTTCTGAGCAGAGAGCCAGGAGTAACACCTGCGTGCTGCCAGGTATGACCATCACCCCCCCCCCAAAAAAAAAAAAAAAAAGAAAAAAAGAAAAATAAATAAAATAGAAATCATTAAGAACGTTTTCATCAAAACTTAAAAATAAGTTTTATTTTATAGAGGCAATATAATACGATATGTGCAAGTTTCAGATATGGATCATTATAATGTACATATATCTAAATTATGTTAATTAGACACTAAAATAATGTTTTGTTTCTTTGGAATACATAATCACATGAGCTACTTCTGACTAAATTTTTGGAGTTAATTTCCAGTGTGGCTTAGAGAACCACACACCAAAAATCACACATGTAATACATTGAAGTATCTCCCTAGCACTGAAGACCAGTCTTGTGAATTGTTTCATATTCCCTTCTTCTATTATTCAGAATTTTATAGGCCATTTCCCCACAGTACTTGAGGACTTCGATTCCACAACTGTTGATTACCTTATCTGTACTATGGATGTTCACTTTCGGGTGCTCAGATCTGAAGTTTCAGACATACTCAGGTCTAGCCCTGATGGTGGATAGTAGGGACACACCATGCAATTCTCTGATCTTTTAGTCTTCAGTGCTGGGTATCAAACTCATTGCCTCCTTATGCAAAGAATACCATCCAATTTTTTGGATTCTATCTGGCAACCCCATTCTAGACTTGACTTTTTTATTACCAAATGAAAATTGTGTAACACTGAAATACAAATTTGAAGCTGAAATATCACAGTTTAGTTCAGACAATGTGGAAGAAACGTAAAGGACATCCATAGTCAAAATGGATGATCATCTATGAGCTTGAGAGAACAAGTGTAAACTGATTCTATTCAGCAAAGGCTGTTTTCAAATAACTATAGTTTCTGGTTTTTTTGAAGGCTTTATATTTTATTCCAGTATTATTCCATAATTTCTTACAATCAAATTTAAGTCTTTATAAAGCACAGTCTTATAAATTTATAATGTATTTTAAAACATGTTTTTATTTTATTTATTTTTTTTTTTGGTTTTTGAACCACACCCAGCTGTGCTCAGGGGTTACTCCTGGCTGTCTGCTCAGAAATAGCTCCTGGCAGGCACGGGGGACCATATAGGATACCGAGATTCGAACCAAGCACCTTTGGTCCTGGACCGGGTGCTTACAAGGCAAACACTGCTATGCTATCTCTCCTGGCCCATTAAAACACATTTTTATAGAACTTAATATTCTATCATATGTCTTAGAATGCTGTTTTATTCTAATTTTGATATTGATAATAAATTGATCAAATCCTGCTCCACAAATGTGTAGTAGCTAAATACTAACTGGTTATTGTAGCTCTTATTTTTATTTTTACTATTATGTAGTCAGTGTGTTATATAAAAAAAAAAAAAACAAGAGTCAGAGAGAAACCAAGGTATTTGCCTTTCATGCTGCTGCTTTCATGCTGCTTTCATCCATTAGATTCCCTATAAATCCATATATGTTCTCTAAGCAATATGAGAAAATATCCCTGACACAGAATTAGGCATTATCATTAACCCCAGCCTTCTGTCGCCACAAAATTAAACAGAATGAAATAAAAATAAAATTACCCAAATAAATTTGGTTATTTATTTAGACCAATTAGTTTAAGTTAGGAAATATCTTATGCAATAAAGAGAGAAAATGAACACAGTTGAACTAGGAAATAGTTCATGAAACAAAAAGAGAAAGATTTATATCATTAAATTGAACACTAATTTAATTGTGTTTGATTATTATTAGGAGGAAATAGTTCACATTTTTACATATTTTGATACATATTTTGATATGTAAAATATTTGATATTTTGATATCATAATTTCAAATTAATTCTGATCAAATATTTTGATATGTAAAAAATATTTGATATTTTGATATCACAATTTCAAATTAATTCTGATCAAATATTAATTCACAGAGAAGACACATTCTAATTTTAATGAAGATAGTAAAAAAAACCCAAATAAAGATAAATGAAAGCTTTAAAAATTTATGGGATCAGTGTTGAGTGAATGTGCCATAAATCTGACAAGATTTTACACAATAAGCATTTTAAAGCAGTATGTTGAGAAGAGAAGTAGACATCAGCAAAGAGATATTTCATGTAGTAAGGGATTCTATGATTTAATAGCACTTTGATTTATATCTCTAAATAAATACTTCACTTATACACCTATTGTAAGAAAGGTACTATTTAGAAATATTCATTTGAACTTAAGGGCATTTCTGTTTGTTTTTCATTCTGGGGGCAATTACAATGCATTCATTACTTTTTTGTTCTTGTTTTTGTTTTATTGTTTTTGTTTTTGGGTCACAGTTGGCAGCACTCAGGGGTTACTCCTGGCTCTGAGCTAAGAAATCACTCCTGGCAGGCTCAAGGGTTCATATGGGATGCCCAAGAAAAACGAACCCAGGTCCATCCCAAGTTGGCCACATGCAAGTCAAACATCCTACAACTGTGCTATCACTCATCCCGTGTGCATTAGATTCTTGACTATGGCATACAACTTCAAAAGACTAGATAAAGATCTCATCTGAACTAAAAAACTTACTATGCTTCTTCTGAGTAGTAAAGCTTATCTAATACTTGGAGGAAAACAAGTCAGAACCTTTGTTAGGGTCTGGGAAAAATTCCCATCCTCAGTGCACCCTGAGAGTTCCAAGGAATGACTTAGAGACCCTGCAAGAGCACAGATGAGACTTTATTCTGGATCCAGGGTCAGTGCTCTGGGACAGATCCCAAAGAAAGACCTCAAGCTTTGTCTGAGCAAGGTTTATGTAGATCATTTCTTAAAGGAACCATATCATCATTTCTTACACGTGCAGGCACAGTTTGTGCATTTTTACATCATAACTTAGAAGAAAAAAACATGTTCAATGAACAAAGAGATGGTCATTAAAACTTATCAACTCCAGTGTTACATATTGCAGGTGTCAGCTTATCACAGTGGGCCAGGATGGGAACAACCTGGCCTTGTTAGTTACAGAGAAGAAAGGGGGTCACTAAAACTCAAGGTTCAAATGTAGCTAACTGTTAGATTCCTTTGCACAGAGTGGCACATATGTCAGCCTCAGAAGCATGGAAGTTGGGCTTTCTGGCGCCGAGTGCCCCCTCTGGTTGGTACTGCTGAAATCACTATAGGCTTATAATTATTAGCAATAATATAAGAATACTTAATGGCTAACTTAACTTATTGATATACATACATATCCTATAAAACTTAAAACTTAAAGTGGCAGCTATAACATAATAGTAAGTTTAAACGGGCTTTGATCCCACATGCCCAAGTCTTTATCTCCCCGGCTTGCTGTCCTTGGGAGCTGTGAGAGCAGAACTTGCTTATCTCAAATCGAGATAACTGTCTGAGGCCACTTTCTAACTGTCTGAGGCCTCTTGTCTCTGTGGCTCCCTGCTCTTCTGGCAGGTTTCTGTTTGCAGGCTAGCATCTAAAATGGGGCAGTCTTTTGGAAAAGAAAAAGTTAAAATATATATGACCTAAAAACATTTAAGAAATTTTTCCTCACCACTTTTAAGTTATGTACCTGTAAATGAATTTCTGGTAATATCGTTTTCATCTGGCTGCACTGTGTGCATGTAACTTAGATATCTAAAATAAAATATTGTTTCTTTTTTGTTGCTTTTTGTTTACTAGCCATACCCTTGGAATGATCATGGATTTTCATGGCTCAACATTCGGGACTTATATTAGATCTTTCTCAGAAGATCATATGGGATGTTAAGGATTGGCTTTGGTTCGCCAATTTCAAGGCAAGGCAAATGCCATACCAGGTGTAACCTCTTTTCAGTCCCAGTTTTCATTTTTGTTTGTTTGTTTGTTGGTTTTGAGGTCACACATAACCATGGTCAGAGAATACTCATTGTTCTTATTCAAGGCTGATGCCTAGTGGTATTGGGGATCACACTTTGGTTAGAAGCTATATGCAACATTGTATTCTTATGAGCAAGTCTATACAAAAGAATTAATGTTATTTCTCTTTACAAAAGAACTATTAAACATTTTAAATTTTTTACAATACACACAATGAGTCTTTCTATGGCTTGATAAAAAAACAGCTCGAAATAATGATTAATTAGAAGGTTTAAAAGTACCTCTCAGATAAAAATTAATGTAATAGAATTCAATATAACTGAAGATATGATTCTTATATTATTATTATTATTTTGCTATTTTTCCATATTTTTCAGTGGTGGATGTGGTGCTCCCAATCAGTCTTTTGAGAATCTAAGACTCCTCTCAGCCATGCTTGAGAGAATATTGGGAATTGAAGCCAGATTAGCCAAGTGCTAGCTTTGAGACCTAACGGTTGCATTTTTAGGTCGCTTGTATACCATGAATATAACATATAGTTTCTACACCAAATTGGAGTTGGATTACTTTATGGATTTCTGAATACAGTCAAATTTCTGGTGTTATTAAAACATTGTCGCCATGGGAGATACTATAAAATCCTGGAATTGTAAACGTTTGAACCTCAAAGAACTATACAAATGTTTGTCAGAGGGTCTGGAGTACTAGTACATGCCGCTGCTGACCAAGAGGGATTGGGGTTTGATCTCCAGCATCCCATGGGGGAACTATACATACCCCTAATAAAGAATAATAAACATATATTTGACCACAGTGTAGTGCGTTGATTATATTATTAGTAAGCCATAGCTGAATTTGAAGTTATGAGTGACGGAGGGATAATTCTAAAATATTTGTAAAAAGTAGAAAGAAGAGACTCTGCTCTGAGCTTCTCCTGACTCCACAACTCAGTCTCTCAATAGCAAAGAATAATGACAGCAATGAAAGTTACAATGTAAGTTTTCTAATACCTCTGAAAGTAGTTGATGACACAAAGGACAGTCTTAGATAAAAATAAATTAAATTAATAAATTAAAAAATTCTTAAATAAAAATGATAAAAGTAAAAATAAAATTTGATTGTACACATTAAATCTTTCCTAAGAACAGAATCAGGGATAGAAGCCATTTGAATGAGAAATGAGATTCTATTCCCTTATAAGATTAAAATACAGTTAACTTGATGGTATTGATTTTATTCTTATTTCATATATATTCCATTAGCTCTTCATATTGATATATGTACATATATATTTATATACATGTAACACCAACACTATTACCACCACTGAACTTATTTTAAGCATGCATCTAAGCTTGTATTAAATATGCACTAATAAACACAGTATATGAATTTATTTCTATGTGAAAGTATGCATTTAAATGCATTATTTGATTCATCTGCAGATAATTATGACAGCAATAATGTTGATGAATAAATATATGAAGGACCAGAAGATTATTTACTATAGAATTTAAGATTAAATTTTGTATAATTAATTAATTAGGTCCACTGTAAGAAAAGACTCTCAAATCAGGAGGCAACAATAACAGAACATTATGTTCTAATGGTTTCATAAAGTTGAAAACTGAGAAAACACTGATTTGTTTAAGGTCATTCCTTGATTTATAGATTACAGATTTTTTCTTGTGCCTTAATATAATTTTTTGTCTATATGTCTATACTTAAATTCTTTTATTTTCTTAAGGATATTAATCATTTGAATTTTGGTATTATCTGGTGATCTTATTTTTAAATATTTGACTATTCCCAAGTTTAAAAATGTTGTTCTCAGTTACTGAAACATAGACATAAATCTATCAATGTTAGTTTGAAGAGACACAATTTAGCCCTAACAATTATTTTCCTTTAACATTATTATTTCTCCCATTGTATCAAGAGTTCTCTTTTGTGCAAATTAACTTTTGTAATATAAGAATGAATTGCTTTTATTTATTTGTCAGTAAGGATGATGAGGTGAATGTTAAAGGCAATTAATTGCCAGAACAATCCTGACATTCCATGCTTTCTCTTTTTCTTAATCAATACCTTTATTTAGTCTTTTATAGTATGGTGAAAATTGTGAGCTGAGAATATTCTTACATTTATATGTTCTGTATTTTCACTAATTTTTTTGTTGTCATTCTGGATATTTTATATGAAAAATAAACTCAGGTCCTAGAAAAAAATGTTTTTCAAAAGAGCTAGAACTAGCATACTGAATGGTTTTGCTTGACTTGCCAGGAGTTCAGTGTTTTTTACAGATTTAAGCGGCTTAAACTGAATAGAAGAGACTATCAATGACTGGAAATGTATCATGATTATTTTTAACTACAAATAAGATACACAGAAAAGGTTCATAGATACATTCAAGTTTAGGTGCTGGTTCATGACATCATTTATCATGATAACATTACCTCTGCTACAGAGAACTTTTAAGAATAATGATGAGAACATTGTTGAAGAATGTTGGCAGTTTTCATGGTAAAGAAGTATTTTACTATTTTAAGGATTAAAAACAAACAGAAAATCTGATGGCTAATTAAATATAGTTTAAGTAAACTTTCATTATTTTAAAATTGGTTTTCTTATTTTCTGAGACTGACTCAAATGCATTCTGGGATAGTGGTTAAGACACATGACTAGATTGCTGCTAACTCTAATTTGATCATAACACAATGCTATCCCCTCAGGGTTGTGGGTGAGGTCCTAGAGGTCCTTGAATAGTACCATCATGCTGTGTAAGCATTGTGGGGCTAAAATGAACTCAGGACTCCCCCAGAACTCTAATTTCTTATGCTGCAAAAGATAAAAAAATTCGAATTTTTAAAAATTATATATAATATATAAGAAATATATATAAGAATATATATTATATATAAATATATATAAGAATATATAAGATATATATATATTTCTTATAGGTTGCTAGGTAAAAATACTATCTTAAATTTCAGTTTTAATTAGTTATTTTGATAACTTGATATGCTTTTCCCATGAATATAGAATTTCTCTCCTATATATTTAAAAATATAACGGGATTAAAACATTCAAAATTATATGCAAATGTAATGCATTTATTCACTGTTTTTAATATAGCAATAGAAATTCTATGATAAACTCCTAAGAGACAGCAAAGTGGGTAAGGCACTTGTTATGGCTGACCCAATTTAATTGTGAACTATGTATGAACCCCAAATATCACCAGTAGGGATCTGTGAGCAGAATCAGGCAAAAGCCCTGAGACTACTGCAAGGTGAGATCTTGAAACAATCACCAAGCCAAAATAAAAAGAGATGCCATGCAGAGGCAGCTAAAACTAATGTAAGTAAGCTCATAATATAAGGCACATTACTTAATTAAATCATGGTCAAATCATGTCTCATTTCGTGAAGGTATACAAATAAAATTTTTATTATTTTCTATTTCTAATGCTATGAAATAAATATGACTTCATTAAAGAATATACCCCTATTATGATGATTATTGTTTTAGATAAAGGAACAAAAGCCACCTTTAGAGAATAGATTTGATGTGTCATGTGGTGACTTCTTTAAATTAATTTGTGTCCCTGAAGTTGAATACCTAAACAATTTAAGATTAGTATACAAAATTTTTTTTTTGCAGTTGAGAAATATTATCTTGGTTGTGTCTAGTCACCTATTTTAATACTTGCAAGAAAATCTAGCAAATGACACTGTGACTTTTTTTTGTAATTGTAAATTTTTATTTTGTTATTTTGTGCATCTTACAATTGCTGCCAGGTTACCTGTAGTTGTAAGCTGATTGCTCTCCTCTTGAATACTCAATAGCCTCCAAATAACACTCTTGTTTTCATTCTTTTACTTCTTTCATCTATTATTTATATAACAGCCAACATCTCTATTCACAACATGTTATGTGTCTTATGTTAAAACATTCCAATGCCTTTCAATTGCACGAGAAGAATTTCAAAACTCCTTATCATTGCCTTACAAGCAACTCTTATCATAACTGCTCATATCTCTGACATTATTCCACATACTCTCAAAATTTATCATGTTCTGGACATATCAGCATTTTTGTTTCTCCAGGAACCAGAACCTCCATGGTGTGCCTACCTCATTGTGTGAACCTTGTGAGTGTCTTTTTTACAATACTTTTGTAACATGGAACTAAGTTATGCTTATTTCCTTATGATCAGTAAAATAGTATTCAAATGCGACTTTCCTGAGTATGTCTTCCATAAATTAGATAAAATATTGTGTTATCATAAGAAATTATACAAATTTTAATGTTCTTATCTCTTCTACAAAGTAGCACTCTGCAATTTCAAACAAATGAAACAAATAATACCAATATCAAAATCTATATCTGGCTCTACTCTCCAGACAGATTAAAAATATTTTCTGAGGCCATAGTTATAGAAGCTTCTGTATTTTTAAATTTTCATGAGATAATAATCTTAGAGTTGCATTTGTTTTTGTTGTTTTATTTGTTTGGGGCACACCCAGAAATACTAAGGATATTATTACTGATGTTGCACTCAGGATTTACTCTGTACTGTGCTCAGGATACCATATAGGAAGCTTTGTATTGAACCTGGGTTGTCCATGTGCAAAACAAATGTTTATTTTTGGTACTGTTGCTCTTATCCCAATATGAAGTAATTTTAATATGAAACTATAATGCAAACTCTATTGCATTGATATTTCTTTTTCCTTCTCTATTATTGACTTATTCAGTTGTATATTTTCTCTGCAGTATGATATAAATGGTCCTTAAATTATTATCTACAATACATAGTTGCCATATTAATTCTTAGTTTTCTTTAATTATCAATCTAATTTTATTGGAAGGGCACTACCAGATTTGCTCAGTTTACTCTAGCCTCAATCTGCATTTATCCAACTCACTCTACTACTGCTCTAGTCCCACTATTTAATCTCAATTAATAAATATGCACTGTTCATCTTGATTTTTACTATTTGTTAATTTTATTAAGTTTCATAAAAACAGGCATGGAGAGCTCATTGGGTGTGTGTACTGTATTCTATGTGAAGAGAATGCACATCTGATAACTGAGAAAGCACTACTAATTTTAAATCTCCAGATCCCAAACCAAAAAGAAACTTTGAACCAGTTCTCTGAGTTTCTTCAAAAGCTATATAATCAATCCATTGGTTTATCTAGGTTAGATATAAAAAGTGTGCCATTAAAATAATAATAAATCGCATGAAAATATAAGCAAGAAAATGTTTACTGCATTTTATTTAAGTGTACTTAAGTGTTTTCAGCACTTAAATGATAACAATTATAAATAGCTAAAATTAAATAATGGGAAATTATTTTCTAATAACTTATTTATGGTGAAAGAGGAATATATTTTTTGAGGAAATAAAGTTCAGATTTACTTTTATCATCAATAATTGAGGTGAATTTTGACAAACACTCATTTATTACAGTATATTTTCAGTAAAATAAAAATAATATCTTTTAGACTTAAACTTATATTATAAAAATTATATTTATTAATAATTAACCAGAGTACCACTATCAGTAATATTTCTACAAATAAATACACATTATAAATTGAAAATAAACAGAAAAAATTTGTAATGCAATGAAATGGCAAGGTACAATAAAGGTCATTTATGCTTTAATTACTAATTGATATTTATTAATTATATTTTATTATAGAAACACTACATTTTATACACAATTTGCATGCATGATAACTAACACTAAATGTTACAAAATTACTGAGCTGAGGTTAATTATGAGAGCAAAGAGAACTAAGGAGAATATCATATATTCAAATTAAGATTTTTTATGATTTAATGTGTGTATATATGCATGCAAAATACAGACAAATATGTATACATATAGAATGCATTAGTGCACTAAACTTTCTGTTCAAATACTGTTTCACATATTATTTGACAGCAAATATTCTATGATGTGTATTCATCAAACATTCTTTTTTTTAAAAGATCTTTATTTAAGCACCATGATTGCAAGAATAATTGTAGTTGGGTTCTAGTCAAAAACTGAACACACACACCCCTTCACCTGTGCAACATTCCCATCACCAAGGTCCCCCCTCTTGCCTTCCCGATCCCTACCTGTATTCAAGACAGACATTCTACTTCTCTCACTTATCAAGATTGTCGTGATAGTTGTTAGTGTAGTTATTTCAAATTTTCTTATATTCTTCTAACACTTCATTCGATACCTTAAATAAAATATGTCAATATCTTATTTTAAGTTAATAGATAACAAGAAAATGCTTATCTCCAATTCATTTAATTCAGTGAAGGAAGATTTAAGTAGCTTACCCTAACCTTTATTTTGTTTATTAGTTGTATGCTTTTTGTTATCTTTATATTTTTGGGTAGGCAAACATTTTTATTTTATTTCATTTTATACTATCATTTAAACATCATAGTTGCCAAGTTTTTTTTTTATAATTCAGGTTTTTTCCTATAGATATAAAATTCTTTATTATTGAATTTAAGTCATACTATGTACAACACCCTTTACCAATGCACATATCCAGTAAATAATGTCCCCAGTTTCCCTACAGTTCTCCACTGAAATGGGATAAGCTAACCAATACTGATCTGGTAAGCGGTTACTAACTAGATAAGATACTGTAGAGCTTAATAAGAAAAAGCATCTAACCACATCAATAAAGAAGAAAAGAAATAAACAAATATCCTCTAATAAGTGATGCAGGTGCTCAAAAACACAGGAAAAAATACTTCCCATCATTAATTATCAGGGAGATGTGAATCAGAATAGCAACGAGATATCTCACACCACAAAATTGAAAGATATCACAAAGAACAATAACAACCAATACTGGAATTGATGCCAGGAGTAAGGGACTTTCATTCACCCCAGATGGTAAAGTTGACTGGTCCAACCTTTTGGATGACAATACATGCATTCCTTAAAAATTAGAAATTTAACTTCTAATGATCCCACAATATCGCTCATAGGAACATATACTAATAGCCCAAAATCACAATGGAGAGAAGCCCTTTACATCCCATATTCATCGCAGTGTTACTCTAATAGCTGTAATGTGGAAAAAAGCCAAGTATCTGAGAAGAAAGGAGTAAAGTCACTACAGTACAAATGCACTGTGGAATACTATACAACTATTAAAAATGATGACATAAAATGTACTTATGCATGGGTGAATATGGAAAGTCGTATGCTGAGTGAATTAGTACAGGAGTGGGAAAGACACAGAATGAGCACATTCATTTTGGGGCTCTTAAGTGACAGCACAGTGATACTATCCAGAGAAAATAATAATGAGGGACGTGAAGACCAATCTATGGTAGGAAAATTGCCCCAAAATTGTGTACGAGTACAGTTAAGACAAGTAAGGGACCACCATGACAATGATAGCTACTAATAATCACTCTGAGCAAGAATTGGGTGCTGAAAGGGTCTAAAATAATATGAAGCATAACCCTTCAATAGCACATTTGTAAACCATAGTGTTTAAAAAAAAAAGAAAGATACAAAAAGAGAGAAGAGCAGTGAGAGTGTGTGTAAAAATTATATACATATATTTTTGAGGTGTGGGTGATAGTACAATTGGTATCCATTTCTCTTGCATGTGTTCAACCCATGTAGATTCCAACCACCAATATGGTCCCTTGAGCTCACTACAAGTGAATCCTGAGCACAGAGCCAGGAGTAAACCCAAGCACAGCCACATGTGACTCAAAAGTAAAACAAAAAAAATTTATTTTAAAGGACCTCTCTTGAAATTCTCATAGTGCCAGAGAACCACTGTGGTTTCTTAGCTCACCAGGAAATTTTCAGTGCAAGTGTAAGAGGAGGCAATGCTAGTTGCCTCTGTAGTGCTTGGGAATTCATGTCAATCCATACTTCTCGAGGTTTCCAGGTATGGCCTAGTAGTTCTCAGAACTTCATGTAGTGCCAGGGATCACACTATGGTCAACCACATACACAGCATTCAACTTAACATCTGTATTATCTGTAAAACCCAGTTAGAGAGCCTATTGTTTACTTCCTAAATATAGAACCAATAAACAATTCTAAGTAAAAAAAATTCTTTGTTTAAAACTTTGTTTATTGATTGATTGGTTTGGGGGCCACACCCGGTATTGCTCAGGGATTAATACTGGCTTTGCACTCAGAAATCGCTCCTGGTAGGCTCAGGAGTTCATATGGGAGGCCAGGAATAGAACAGGGTCTTTCCCAGGTCAGCGGCATGCAAGGCAAGCCTTACCACTGTACTATCTCTCGGGCCCCTAAGTAATATATTCTAAATAATTTGAACAAGAAAATAATAACTCACAATAAAATATTACATAAATATATGTATATATAAATATAGATATATGATTAGGTTATTTCTTGACGAATTGAAGGAATTCGATAAATTTGTGACGAACAAATAATAAGTGATATGTCTGGGGATTGGAAAATTTATTTTTATTTTATAAGCTTTAATTAATCATTTTATAAACTGAAGTAATATTCCAGGACAATTTAAGGTAATAATTAAAAAGATTATGTGTGACAATTTTCAAATGAAATATGTAACAGCTATTTTAAGTTCCTGATCCAAAAGTGACTAAAGCTGTTAATTTTCTGACTGTAATTCTTTGTAATTATTTTCCACATGACATTTTCTAGAATTTTTTTACATTATGCCAAATTTATCAATTCAAGTATTTATTGCTATGAACATACCTAGTTTAGCAGTTAATCATGCAGAGGATAAAATTCTTAAGTGAAATACAGTTAGGGAATCTTAATGTATAGATAAATCAAGATGGTACATATATAGAGAGATATTCATAATTTAAAATTAAATTTTGTAAAGCAATGATCAATATTTTTGTTTAGATATTAATAAAGTTATTAATTAGCTAATCTGGTTATCTAAATTTTGTCTCCCCATAGAAACCTCAGATGAAAATTTAAGTGAAAGTGATTTATTGGAAAAATAAATTGGTACTCAAATGGAAAAGTGAAATATGGAAATGTGTCAAATCATTTCCAAGATAGTAACATGGGCTCAAGTCCACAGAGAATTCCTAAATATAGTTTAGGTGATGCTGTTAATTTCTACAGCTCAGAATAAATTTATTGGTACCATATACTTCTGGACTAAAGTTTGTACAAAGAAGCATATAAGTTACCATATAATTCTTCATTAAAAAGAATAGTTTTCTGACCATTAAATGGGTACACCTATAGAAGTGTGTTGCTTTTATTTATAAAATTATATGAGCAGTCAGAGTGTAAGACAATAATAAATCAATTTAATAAAATATTGGCAAAACACATTTTTCCATTCCATGTTATGTAAACAATATTAGTTTATAAGCCTATATTTTTCTTAAAAATTAAAGGAACCTTTGAACTTATTTAGTGTTATATTCAATTCATTGATTATCTACTTGAGTATCAGAGCAGAAATACATTTGAACAATGTCACAAATTATTTATGTATTTATTTATGTAAGTTTCTGAGTCATACCTGGCAGAGCTCAGGGTTGAGCTCAGGGAATCATTTGTGCTGCTGGTGATTGAACCTGTATCATCCTTGTGCAAGGCAAATTATCTGCTGTCTCACTTCTACCTATTGTCATGAATTTAAAGAAACATGTTGTGCTCTATTTAGTAACATTTTTTCTTATGTAACAGTATAAACCATAGACAAATTCAACTTAAATATGCATAGTCACGTACTTTTGTGAATTTTTGACTAATCATTCCATGTCAATCTTCTTCAAGATCATTTAAATTTTCTCTGACAAAGGTGCCAAATAGGTGATGGATTACTAAAGTGTACTAATTCTAATTTTTCATCTTGTAAAGAGCCAAATAATTTGAGGTTGGCTTTTTTCCTAGATTTCTGAGCTGACTAAAAGCATTTTTCTCTGACCAACACACAAAAGACATTTAAATGCAAATTGTTTTGTTGACAGCATAACTATCCAGTTTGATATGACATTGATACAAATAAGAAGAAAAAAGTCTAAAATTCACTTAAATTGTTTTACAATATCTACCTTAAATCTCCAGTCTATTTTTCAAAATATTCCCAGTGCGTTGTATAATTATGTATCATCTTGATTTAAAATATACAGTGATTTTCAAAATAAAAATAGATCATCCTTTGCTCATTGAAAGTTCTGGGCTTAAAAAAATAGAAAGTTCTGGGCTTGTTTTTAAAATTAAATCTGAGTGATAGCACATTCTATAGGGCATTTGCCTTGCAAGTGTCACATTGGGTTTAATCCCCAGCATTCCATATGGTTCCTGAAACTGTATGGTCTCATTTCTAAGCACAAACAAGGAGTAACCCTTACTCAACACTGGACATAAACCTCCTCTAAAATAAAAATAAAATTAAAATTAATTGGCAATGTGTATTTTAATAGAAATAAGCAATTTGTCATAATCAAGATAAAAGAGAAATGATTTTCAAAAAGCACTTAAAGAAAATGTGATAGTTCAAAAGTTAAATTATTAGAGAGTTATTCTTAATCAGATCTATGTAACATTCATATTATAGATACCTTAATTTTTCTCAATCATTAAAGCTTACTTGGGTATATATGCGAGATGTATGTATATTTGTATCAAATTTCTCACACAAAGAGTTATGGCTTGGGGAGAATAAAATATTTTCAATTTATGCTACATTTATACTTAAAATAAATATACTATCTTTAGTTGAGATGAAGATAATCTTCCAAATAATTGTATATATTTTATATATTTACCTATATTAAATAATAATAAAGTTGTGAAACTTATCAAATCCAATGTTTGTTGACATTGCAATAGAAATAGTGCATTGGTACCATACTTTATAAATTCATGGATCTAAATTTAAAAATGGATAATAAAGTAGATTTTTGGAAAACAAACAGAAAGCCAGAGAAGTTTTATTCAATTAGCATCTATTATGGGCTGGAGAGATAGCATAGAGTTAGTGCGTTTGATTTGCATGCAGAAGAATGGTGTTTCTAATCTCAGCAACCCATATGGTCCCCCATCCTGCTAGAAGTGATTTCTGAGCATAGAGCCAGTTGTAACCCCTGAGCGCTGCCGAGTGTGACCCCCAAAACAAAAATAAATAAATAATAAAAAATAAATTTGTACCTATCAGAATCCCTTTAAGTCACATAATGTGCTTTTTAGTTATTTTCTTTATTAATATTCTCACACTTGACATTAACCTATGACTATTTGACCTTTTCCATTCTCTTTGAAATGTTCTCCATTATTAAAAATATGCCACTATTCATCTTAAGATTTTTTATTTTTGTTTTGGGGTGCCCAGTGACGCTCAGGGGTTACTCCTGGCTATGTGCTCAGAAACAGCTCTTGGATTGGGGAACCACATGGGACGCCCGATGATAAGCTGCCGATCTGTTCTCTGTCAGCCGCATGCAAGGCAAACGCTTTACAGATGCGTCACCATTTGGGCCCTCATTTTTTTTTTGTTTTGGTTTTTGGGCCACCTTGGGCCCTCATTTTAAGAATATTTATAATATAAATATATCGAGGTGCAAGTTTGTATTTTACATGCTATTTCTCAGAGATGCTTCTTGCCCTGTGCTCAGTCACGGTTCCTCATAACACTCAGGGGGGTTGAGTATTTAAAATATAAATTGCAAGCTGGAGAGAGAATACAGTGTGAAAATACCTTACTCTGCATTCAGCCAAACCATGTTTGATCTTGGCATCTCATATGGTAATCTGAGATCTGCCAGGAATGAGGTAGTTGTGAGTACAGAGTGTGTGGCTGGGGTGACTCAGAAAAAAAAAAAAAAAAGAATTGAGGATGCAAGGCAATTGTTTTATCACCTGTACTATCTCCCTGGCCCCCACCGTTTTTAGATAGATGGCATATGTTGTGTTTTTTACAAGAATGTATTATATTAGACATATTTAATAATCCAACTTTTAGTTTTCAATATGATATAATTTATTTGTGTATGTAATTTGTATGTAGATCTATGTACCTTTTTGATCGACACATCTGAAATCACATTAGGAAATATGAATATATAACATGTTCAAATCAACTATAAAATTGATTACTCTGTGTCTGGAGTAATAGTAAGGTAGGGCATTTGCCTTGAACAAGGCCGATCCAGGATGGACTGGGTTCTATCTCTGGCGTTCCATATGTTCCTTCCAGGTAGAAGCAATTTCTGAACGCATAGCCAGAAGTAAATTCTGAACATCATCGGATGGGGCATAAAAAACCTCCAAAAATTGATTTAATATGTATTCATAAATAATACATTTTAATATTATGAAATTAAAAAATAAATATTTGATATGGCTCTATGAACACTATATAAAACAGAATATACAATCAATATTTTAATATTTTCATAAATCTATAAGGAAAAATTAAATGTCTATTGATGAAGATCAAATAAAGAATAGCATATAAGCATACATTGAAATATTACTAGTTTGAATAAAATCATTTTAGTTTTTATAAAAAAATTGTTATTCACAATAGAATGTAACAGAATATCATTTGAAGTGAAATAATTCAGAAGACAGACTAAACTGATGCCACTAATATATGTTAAATGATATTCCATGAATATAATTATATAATTTATAAAAAAAAATAAATGAAGTCAAACACAAATTTCAGAATATAAAAGGAAAATACTAGTTATAGATCAAAAGAGGCAAATAACTTGAATATATTGGAAATTGGGTAAAGTGCTTTTAATTTTGTGGAAACTAGAATTTTTGTGATTAGTATAATGTGTACATAAATAAGTTTATAAATAACAACACATGAATTTATATACAATTATGCATTTGAATGCATATTTTATAAATCAATGCTATTACAATGATGACAATAAAATATGTAAAAATTAAAAGTGCATCATACTTACATAGTTATAATTTTGTAAATAAACTATATATTTTCCCTATTTGTACATTATAAAAAAATTTTTTTAATTTTACTTTTGTGCCTGCAGACAGTGCTCAGGAGTTACTCCTGGCTCTGCACTCAGACTTGCTTCTGACAGACTTCAGGGACCATATGGGATGCCAAAGATCTAACTAGATTCTATCCTGGGTTGGCAACAGACAAAGCAAACTCCCTATCTCTGTGCTAACACTCAGGACCCACATTATAGAAGTGTAACTTTGAACCATTGGGTTATGAGATTAAATAGTTGTGGACTCTGTTTAATTTAATGGCCTGGAGAGCATGATTATAATTCTATAATTAAATGTTTTAAATAACTTTAAAAAATATAACTCTTCCCTCTGTTAGGACATGGAATCAATTTATTTTAAAAAATAATCTTGAACTCTCTATCTTCACAAAAGCCCAGCCTGCCATGAATAATCCTAACTCTCTCAATCTAAGCCCCATCTCTGGTCTTATAAATCCCTCCAACTCTGAAAGTTTAACCTCTCACCCTGACCTGTCTGGAATAAGTGAAACACTTGACCTGTGAACTATATAAGCTAATTTGGATTTGTTATTCCACTGCTTTTGAAACACTACTTTATCATATTTATTCATATTTAGTACCAGCTCCCCTCATTTATTAGGCACCTTTGAACTACACTGACCATAAGCTCATACAATGACCTCAACTAGCATCAACTTCATTAGAGCAAGGGACTTATCTCCTCCAAGCTGGTGGTCTTTAGAAATCTTCTCAAAGTAAAATGTGTTCCCATAAAAACAAAACCAAAAACAAACAACAGCAACAACAACAAAAGTAGGTTCATTAACATTAGCATATACTGTGAATAGCAAAATTGGATTATAGAATTCTGAGAGCCATTTAACATTACTGAATCAAAAGGAATCATGGGGAAAAATTGAGATTCAACTCTGTTTCAACTGAAAGAGATTCAATTGTCGCAAGAGAAAGGAAATCAAGTCCAAATAAGTTCTTAAGTACAACAAATGTCTTTGATGCTGTCCATGGATGAGTTCAGAGCAACAATTTTTAATAGTAACTGAATTGAGGAAATCGTTTGATCAGTGGATAATGAAATGTAATGAAAGTGTGAACAAAATAATTAAAATATGTCTCTAAATAGAATTGAATCAGCTAATACATAGTAGTGGGTTTCAGCAGTAGAATGTAATAAGTTGAAAATCTATGAATTGGTTTTATTGATGGAGAAGAATGAAAGAAGGAAAATGGTTAGAGATAAAAATAATAACTGAGAAGCTATCCTGTCAGGATAGTGTGACATGTACAGTTATAAAATGATTGTCAAAAATAAATTCAAACATAAAAAGATTCAACATAATCAAAATGGCAATAACCAAAGGGAGAGATAGACTCTGTAAGGCAAAGAGAAGCAACATTTAAGATAAAAGAAAAATAATCAAAATCACATAAAGTCTCTCAAATAAAATCTGAAATCAAGAAGGGAATAGAATATTACATATGAAGAATTGAAAAAAATCATCCAACCAAGAATCCCCAACTCTGTAAAGCTGCTAGTCACTGAGGGAGGGAATAAAAGGAATCTCAAACAGCAAATATTGGCATTTGTTTCATCCAAGTCATCCCTGCAAGAAATAATGAATGACCTCCTGTAAAATACAAATATCAAACTGCAAGAATAAAGTAAATCCTCAGAGAAAAATTTCAGAAAACTCCTTCATATCAGTAATCTTCCAAAATGTCAATGGATTTAACTCTCTTATTAAAAGGCAGAGAAAGGCTGAATAAACCAGGAAACAAAATTTTATTTTCTGCTTACAGAAATCACTCTTGAATTTATATGATAATCAGAAGCACAGAATAGAAACATGAAAGCAATCATATAAGCTAATAGTATCATTTAAAAGTAGATTCAACATAATGGTATCAGGCAAACTGGCATTCAAGATAAAAAGGAATAATATATAGGCATGAGAGTACATGCTGATTATGAGAACAATATATTAAGATTCAATAAATCTTATCATTAAACATGCACTAAAGAGACAGAAATATTTATAAATAAACTTCTAAAAGGTTGATTAATATCTTGACAACTACACAATATTTGTGGGAGATTTAATACTTTATTTCTCTCATTCCTAAATGAAGAATTAAAGAAATGGAATTAACAACCATATATAGGAAGTTCAATCCTTAAGAATCCAAACACAAATTCTTCTCCAAGGAAAATTTTCTTGTATATATAATATGCTAAGGCATAATTCAAATATTGAAAGGATGTGGCAAAGCCTATCTAGAGTATAGGCCAGTGTGGAATGGGGAGGAAGGACACTTGGGATATTGGTCATGGGAATGTTGCACTGGTGAAGGATTTATATATATATAAATATATTATTTATATATATTATATATATAAAATAAAAAAACAGAAAAGATAATGCCTCCCAATTCTTACCAGAGACTGTGTTCTTTACACTGACTGTATAGAAAGAGGAGGTACAGTAAATACCCCCCATATACACCTCAACCCAGGCCTTTTGTCTGGTCTGTATTGTGAATTGGGGGACAAAAATATGATGTGGCAATAGAAAATCAATCAATAATTTTCAGAGACCAAAAGATATAGAGGTAGTAAATAAGAATAAAAATAAAATGGTGAGGGGTCAGGAGAATCTCCATTGAATGGAAAACAAACATCATACTGCTAAATATGTATTGATAAAAGAAGAAATCAGGAACTGGAGAAATAGTACAGGTATAGGGCACGTGATTTGTATGTAGTCAATCAAGATTTAATGCCCAGGGTAGAGGACGAGAGGAGAGGGGAAGAGCAGAGAGAGGTGGGACGGGTAGGAAATAGGAAGGGATAGGAGAAGAGAGGAGAGAAACAAGGAGGGAATTAAGAAGGGAGAAGATATGAAGAGAAAAATTGAGAGAAAAGGGGAAATAATAAAGGAAAAGAAAAGATTCCAGTTCCAGACAACCAGAGAGGTTAAGAATCCTACAAAAGTTTTAGAGTAGATTTAGTGACCATATAACTTATTTTATCCAAAGATTGACACATGTGAAATATATATCATGAGGACCAAATTACTCTATTACCAAAAGCAGATATAATATTCTTTAAAAAAAAGACATAGCAATCAATATACTAGATTCAAAGATACACAACATTTTATCAAGTAAATTTCAAAACTTGATATAGAAAGGTAATCCTCCATTACCTTGTGATTCATCCAGGACTTCGAGGATAATTCAGTATATGTAAATAAATTAACATCAAACCATATAAACTAAAAGTTCATTTGACCACAGAAATTGATGTAAAAGTATTTTTGCCTAGTTTCAGCATCATGTTTGTGTAATAATCTTGTGTAATAATCTTATAGCTATTATTCAGAAAAATGTTTATTAACAGAAATAAGCTTTAGATTTATATTAATGCCTATTATTTTTGTAACAGTCTTTATTTACACTTGGTCTGATTATGCATTTATTACAGATGAAAATGTGAAAATATTTAGAAAAATAATTGTTAAGATTAATTAAAATTAAAAGCACTTAATCAGAGACACCATATACATATATATTTATACTATTGGAATTATCAATCTGAAATCTTATTCAATTTTGAAAATACTATCAAATTGTAATGAATACGGCTTACTTTGGTAGGAAAAACAATAGCACATTAAATATGGTAATCTTTTATAGTAAATGTCATGGCTATTTCCTTCCTTTAAATGTACATTTTATTCCTTTTATGTGTATATTCTCATTAGCTAAACACACACACACTCATAGGTGGTTTTCAATCTCTTTTCATAGTCTTTTTTCTCTTTTGGAATGAAGAAATTTAAGAGCAATTTACTCATGCCCTCATTATTGGTTGCTGTAGTCATTTTCTACTTTTCAATGACTTTGAAAATGATCTTGTACAGTAGTAGTTTCTTATTATCCAGAAAGGTACTAGAAATAAGTGTAATCTCATTATACCCACAACCACTCAGTAGAAAATATGTAATATTCATGTGAATATCTGTGAGGTACTAGGATATAGCTGAATAGCTTCATTTTCTCAGCTGCATGATGATACAATTACATTTATTTTTTTAAATGACAAACTCATAAAATTATACAGTGACAATCAGCACAAATGCAGAGTTGCCATTTGCATAGGAGAAATGGGTTATAGTATAAACCTCTAATTTAGCTAATGGAATTTTGAAATAGAGCTTATAACCAAAGTGAAATCAAACACAATGGTTTTAGCTGACTCTATTTTATAATCACTTACATTTTTATTGCTAATTCACCTAATTGAAGTCAGGAGTAAATACACCATTAGCTCCTGATAACTTAGGTTAGGATAAAACTTTACTGTTATAAAGGATATATAAATGTCCAAAAGAAAAATGCTTGAATACACCGAATAGCATTAGCAACACTAGCAAACAAATAATCTAAAGAATAAATTCTGGATCTAAGTAAAAATTATTTGAGATTGCTGTGACCTTTTATATTTTCCGGTTTAGTCTATATAGATATAGTTTATATAAGGAAATATAAAAAACAGATCCTTGTCATAATAATTTATAAACCATACATATTTATTAATTTATTTATTATACAAATTATAATTACAAATTAAAACTGCTAAAACTAAAATATTAAGTTTTTAAGGAGGCAGAGAATTAGTGCAGCAGATAAAGTATTTGCTTGCATGTGGAGAACCAGAGTTTGATTTTCAGCACCCATTTGAGACTAGCTAGAAAAGACACCTGATCACAGAGTCGAGTCAACTCTACAACCATGCATAGTTGAGCAAAAAAAAAAAAAAAATAATAAATAAATAAAATAACAATAAAACAAAAAGAAAAATGTCGAAAAAAATTAGTAGCTTGGATATTAGTGATAATATCAGTAAATATAGTGAATGAAATTTTATGGTATTCCTACTGATGAAAATATTTTAATATAGATTAGATAGAAATCGTTTTATTTGTCTCAATTGATGGCTAGAAACAAAAGGAATGTTTTATAAAATGTAGCATTTCAGGGCAACAGATAATATGGTCCTCTGGGCACTTTCCCTGAGTGTTCCAGCCATGGTTTGATTCACAGATGCCGTACATTTTCATAGAACCCTAGCAGAAACTATTTCTGAGCACTATTGAGTGTGGCCCCCACCAAAAACAAAAACAAAACAAGTTTAGGTCATTATAAAAGTTAAACTATGGATAAATACTTATAAATTATATATTATGAGAAGCTATTAATTGTTATTTTTAAAGAATAAGGAAAGTTATCATTTTATATTATGACTGTGGTCCATCTCAGGACTTTGTAACAAATAATTAGATATGCAAATCTTAAAGTATTAGAATGCAGGTTTCTCCTCATTAAAATCAAGAATAGGTTGATCTGG
>PVKC010000014.1:24718-128170 GCA_004027635.1 Crocidura indochinensis
TTCTTTTTTTTTTTTTTTTTTTTTTTTTTGGTTTTTGGGCCACACCCGGCAGTGCTCAGGGGTTATTCCTGGCTCCATGCTCAGAAATTGCTCCTAGCAAGCACGGAGGACCATATGGGACGCCGGGATTCGAACCAATGACCTTCTTCATGAAAGGCAAACACCTTACCTCCCTGTTGTCTCTTCGGCCCCTTAAGTAGCATCTTTACAAATATGGTTGCAATTGGATTTCAGCCAAAAAATGCATAAGACTTTTAAAAAAACAAGAGAAATAAGGGGCATGGAGAGACAGTACTATGTGTAAGGCACTTGCTCCAAATCTGCCCTGTGGTACCTAAGCAAAGTCAACAGTAAACATAAGGGGTGTAGACCTTAAATATATATTAAAAAAATCAAAGGTGTAAAACAAGGTTCTTATTTCTTGAAACCTGTTTATTATTACTTACTAAAGATTGAATATAATGAACAATTAAAAAAATTTTGGAATTATATTTATCAAATTAGGTCTGTAATGTATTGAGCTTCATAAGAAAGCCCCTCATTTCTTTCTTTATGCTGTGATTATGATGACTGTGGGTCATACAGAGAACTGGCTGTGGTGCTGACTTAATGAAGAGGTCGGAGTCTTAGTTGACTCTTCATTGAAACGTCCACACTTCAGTTTTAGTGCTTGCATACATGATTACCGAAACGGTCTAGCTATTGTAAATTCACATCTTCTTCGCTGTGAAATTCACCTTCTGATTCAGTGATAAATTGAACCGATCAGTATAGTACATACAATGACAACATTTCTCTACATCTTACATGTATTAGCATAAAGTAAATGAATTTACTATTTTTTAAATTAATTTATTTCAGATAGCATCGTAATATTACGTATTGAATTTCCTCAAAATCCCTCTTTTCTGATAATTATGTATATCTCTGGCATACCTGAAATATTAGCAATGTTTAGTAAGTCATTCTACTGAAATTGATTTTTCAACACAAATATGTTTTCAATTAAACCCAGACAATTCTCATTATATACAATAATTGTTTTTATGAAGTATCAACAACAATAAATTAAGGAATAATAAACCTTTGCTCTGATGGAAAATACAAGTTAAGTTACTACAAATCTCTCATGACATTTTTATCAAGTGATCAATACATAATTTTGTGTTTGTCTGTTTATTTGAAAATGTATTTTAATTAATTAACATTGAACTCATGACCAATCATGCAATCATTCAGGTATGAATAAATCTTATCTAATACACTTTTAATTTCCATAAAAGTACATCACTTTTCTTTGTTTCAAGGCAGTACTACAATACTTTGGATGAGAATCATTTTATTTTATTTTTTTTTTTAGTATTCTTTTTTTCTTAAATTTTTTTCTTTCTTTCTTTGGAATACCCCCTTCACCAGTTCAGCATTCTCACCAACAATGTCCCAAATCTCCCTCCCTCCTAACCCACACCCACCTGTACTCCACACAGGTTTTCCAGTTCCCTCATTCCTTCACATGATTAGGGTAGTTCTCTGTGTAGTTGTTTCTATAACTGCACTCATCACTCTTTGTAGTGAGCTTCTGGAAGTTTCAGCCCTCCTCCCATTATCTCTGAGGATTGATGCAAAACTAACTTTTATTTTTCTCAGAACCCATAATGAGTGAGACTATTCTGCATCTCTCTCTCCCTCTAATTTCACTCAGCATGGTAGATTTCATGTACATCCATGTATAGAAAAATTTCATGACTTCTTATCTCCTGACGGCTGCATAATATTCCATTGTGTATATGTACCACAGTTTCTTTAGCCATTCGTTTGTTGAAGGACATCTTGGTTGTTTCCAGAGCCTGGCTATTGTGAATAGAGCTGCAATAAATATAGGTGTGAGGAAGGGATTTTTGTATCGTTTCTTGTGTTCTTAGGATATATCCCTAGGAGTAGAATAGCTGGGTCGAATGGGAGCTCAATTTCCAGATTTTTGAGAAATCTCCATATTACTTTCCACAGAGGTTGAACTAGACAGCATTCCCACCAGCAGTGGATAAGAGTTCCTTTCTCTCCACATCCCCGACAGCACTGATTTTTCTCATTCTTTGTGATGTGCACCAATATCTGTGGCGTGAGGTGGTACCTCATAGTTGTTTTGATTTGCATCTCCCTGATGATTAGTGATGAGGAGCATTTTTTCATGTGCCTTTTGGCCATTTGTATTTCTTTTTTATCAAAGTGTCTGTTCATTTCTTCTCCCCATTTTTTGATGGGATTCGATGTTTTTTTTCTTGCAAAGTTCTGTCAGTGCCCTGTATATTTTGGGTATTAGCCCCTTATCTGATGGGTGTTGGGTGAATAGTTTCTCCCACTCGGTGGGTGACTCTTGAATCCTGGGCATTATTTCTTTTGAGATGCTGAAGCTTCTCAGTTTAATGTATTCCCATCTGTTTATCTCTGCTTCCACTTGTTTGGAAAGTGTAGTTTCCTCCTTGAAGATGACTTTTGTCTGAATGTCATGGAGTGTTTTACCGATGTGTTGTTCTATATACCTTTTGGTATCAGGTCTGATATCGAGGTCTTTAATCCATTTTAGATTTTACCTTCATACATGATGTTAACTGGGGGCTTATGTTCACTTTTTTGCAAGTGGCTAACCAGTTCTGCAAGCACCACTTGTTGAACAGGTTTTTCCTGCTCCACTTAGGATTTCTTGCTCCTTTGTCAAAAATGAGGTACTTGTATGTCTGGGGGACAATGTCTGAGAATTCAAGCCTATTCCACTGATCTGAAGGTCTGTCTTTATTCCAATACCATGCTGTTTTGATAACTATTGCTTTGTAGTACAGTTTAAAGTTGGGAAAAGCAATGCCTCCCATTTTCCTTTTCCCTAGGAGTGCTTTAGCTATATTAGGGTGTTTATTGATCCACTTCTTTGAAGATGTCATGGGTATCTTTATAGGGATGGCATTGTCTGTATAATGCTTTGGGGAGTATTGCCATTTTAATGATGTTAATCCTGCCAATCCATAAACAGGGTATGTGTTTCCATTTCCATGTGTCCTCTCTTATTTCTTGGAGCAAGGCTTTATGGTTTTCTTTGTATAGGTCCTTCGCGTCTTTGGTCTAGTTGACTCCCAGATATTTGATTTTGTGTGGTGCTACTGTGAATGGGATTACCTTCTTGACTTCCTTCTCTTCCCTAACATTATTGGTGTATAAAAAGGTCATTGATTTCTTTGTGTTAATTTTGTAGCCTGCCACCTTGCTATATGAGTCTATTTTTTCTAGAAGCTTTTTGATAGTCTTTATGGATTTCTAGGTAGAGTATCATGTCGTCTTCAAACAATGAAAGCTTGACTTCTTGCTTTCCTATTTGAATTCCCTTGATATCCTTTTCTTGCCTGATCGCTATAGCAAGAACTTTCAGTACTATGTTGAAGAGGAGTGGTGAGAGTGGACAGTCTTGCCTTGTACCAGAGTTTAGAGGAAAGGCTTTTAGTTTTTCTCCATTAAGGATAATATTTGCCATTGGCTAAATCATTTTAAACAATGAAAACCATTAACAGAAAGCAAATAAATGTATAAAAATTACATTATAAAGACAATATATACACATAACATATTTTATGTATGACTGCTGGAAACAAAGCCCAAATAGTGCTTTACCCAACTGTAGTAGAGACATTTGATGTGATTACTTATTTTTATTTTCAGTAATTGTTTCCATTTATACAAAGGAATGAGGTTGCTTTAATATTTCTGAACATATAACTTCTATTCAAATGAGAATTATTTTGCATATCATAACTGGATATTTGTGTAAAAATTTGTGTAAATGTAGGATTATAATCAGTACTTTTGTTTGTTTTTGGTTTTTCAGCCACGTCTGTTTGATGCTCAGGGGTTACTCCTGGCTAAGCACTCAGAAATTGCCCCTGACTTGGGGGGATCATATGGGACGCTGGGGAATTGAACTGCGGTCCTTCCTTGGCTAACACTTACGTCTAGCGCCACCTTTCCAGCCCCTAATCAGTACTTTGTAATATAACATTTTAATACTTTTTCCAGGATGTAATAAAAATAGTGATATCATCAGAAAAATAATTCTGATTATTGACATTTTATATTTTTTATAGCAATGTGATCTCTGAAAGTGAATACAGCACATTTTGAAAATGTGTACACTAATTTGCCCTGAAATCAACAATTAAGATTTTTGTCTCTTTCCTTTTTTACAAATAAATTATTATATTTCAACGTGAAGTTTGACAACTTTTTGATGTAATATTTGTCTACAGTGAAGTAGTAAGAGTATATATTTTAACTCTGTATTTAGTTGTTTCACATAAGATGAAAAATAATTAGGATGCTAAGTCAGGGCTGTATCTTCAGTTATAGTAAGATAAATATATGGCATATATCATTTATACACGTAAAAATTTGCTCGAAAAATCTTCATTATGTCTTAATGACAGTCATTCACTTTATTTAAAATAGACTATCAATGAAAATGTTCCTCTAATAAAATAAGATTCTGGTGAGCTTAATAATATAGCCACACTATGAACTTTTAAACCAATTTAATATTACTTCACCTATCAAATATTACATACTGACAGGACCCGAAATAAATAATTAAGGTTTATAGAAAGGTTCTAATGAAGTTTTGGAAAGATAAAATGGCAATGTATTATTTATTAAAGCCAAAATAATCTAAAAAGAATAAATTAACTACTAGGCATGATAAAATAATATAAAGATATAAAAGTACACCATTTATATGGTAAAATGCTTTGGGGCCCGGGAGACAGCATGGAGGTAAGCCATTTGCCTTTTATGAAAAAGGTCATCGGTTTGAATCCCAGTGCCCCATGTGGTCCCCAGTGTCTGCCAGGAGCAATTTCTGAGCATGGAGCCAGGAGTAACCCCTGAGCACTGCCGGGTGTGACCCAAAAACCAAAAAAAAAAAAAAATGCTTTAAAACATGAGATATCAAATAACTAAAAAAACTAATAAAAATTATATTACTATGCTGAAAACTCACATTATTTATAACAAAAGCCTAAATAAATTGGTATGCTGTAGAGTTGAGTAATATGAAAAGTCTATACAAGCTGATATATACCAAATCAATAGAAATGTGACCAAGCATTTACGTTGCAGAAAAGCATTCATTTAATTAAAGTATAAAACTGGATCTATTTGAAGATCTTTGTCAGATTTTCGATTTTGATATTAACTATTAGTTTAGCAGTGGTCCTCAAACTACGACCCGTGGGCCACATACTGTATTTGTTCTCATTTTGTTTCTTCACTTCAAAATAAGATATATGCAGTGTGCATAGGAATTTGTTTGTAGTTTTTGTTTTCACTATAGTCCGGCCTCCAACGATCTGAGGGACAGTGAACTGGCCCCCTGTTTAAAAAGTTTGAGGACCCCTGGACTCTAATGCATTGAGTGTAACTATTTCTTTTTGTTTTGTTTTGTTTGGTTTGGTTTTGATTTTTTTAATTTTTATTGTGGCCAAAGTGCATTTCAAATCTTTCACTTCATCATTTATGGTACATAGTGACAATGAATGAGGGGCATTCCACACCACCAGTGCTGTCCTCCCTCCATCCCTGTTCCCAGTATGCATCCCATATCTCTCTCCTTTCGCCCCCCCCCCAGAATGCTAGTGCAACTGGTCTCCACTTTGCAGCTTGTTTTGAGCATCTATTTCACCATCATTGGAGATAAAAAGGATAAGAAAAAATGGAGAAAAAATCTGGTGACAGCTACCAAAAAAAGAAAGTAGAGAGAGAAAAAAAACGAAAAGAAAAATGGAAGAAAAAGAAAAAATTGGACCTGGCAAGTAAAAATAAAAATAAATCTCTAAATAATAACCACAAGAGTGAAAAAGAAAGAGAATAGTGGAAGAAAAAAGAGGAAACTTAAGTCAAAAACTAACAAATCAAAACAAAACAAGAAAAAGTATGGGTGCTAGAGTGATAGAGTTTGGCGTCCCCCCCCCCTTTTTTTTTTGTATAGGCACTGCAAACGTTGGGGAGAAAAGGGAATTCCCGTGGCCTAAGAGATTCAGGGTTTCTCCATCTATGAAACATATCATCATGGGATCAACCTCTGGCTCCATATATACTCATTACCCCATCTCAAAGGCTTTTTTTTTGTGATACCAGGAAAGTTTCCTCTCGGTTTTGTGTGAGAAAATCAGGTCACTGTACATAGTGATCTTGGTATTTGCGTGGGTTATAGGTCAGGGTCTAGGATAGAGTCTCTAGGTTCTTGAGGTTCCTGTCCATCGATGGTGTTCAGTCTTTTGTATCACTTGCTCCCTGTTTTCCTTCAGTCCCTAAGCCGAAGCCTAGGATATTATGGATCCAAAGGTTGATTCAGTCTCTGTTGTCCAAGTTGGAGCTCTGCAATAAGACATCTTGTAGTTGTTATTGTTGTTGTTGTTGTCTTTTATGTGTCCTGGGCTACAGCCTAGGGTAGGGTTTTCCTTCTTAGTCCCAAAGTAACTTTTTCTATCACTCACAGAAACTGCTTAGTTTGAGTAAACCTATTTGTTTAGCTTTGATTTTATAGCCTTTGCCAGTGGAATTATATCATAGAAGAATCCACTGAGGTCTAGGGCTTGAAGTGATCATTCCTATATTTTTCTGTATACTTTACAGATTCATATATAATCCCAAGCTTTTTTACTCTAATTGACTTTTGCATATGGCGTGAACTATGGATCCTGTTTCTATCTCATGCTCTCTTCTCCTTTGTCAAAAATTAGATGACCATAAATATGTTTTTTTAGATGTATATGAATACATGGACACTAAAAAGCATCTCATTGTCATATAGAACAGAAATAGATAGATTGTGAATCAGATGGCAAGAGGGAAATATTTGTTACTGCTTTACATTAAATATTCTAGATATTTTGGATACAATCTGATTATTTTCAATATTTTGATAGTATCAATTATAATTTTTTATTTTTAAATTATATTTATTTTAAGCACCACGATCACAAACATTTTGTAGTTGAATTTTAGTCATAAAAAGTACACCCCGAGGGGCCGGGCGGTGGTCCTGGAGGTAAGGTGCCTGCGCTAACCTAGGACGGACCGCGGTTCGATCCCGGGTCCCCCGTGCCTGCCAGGAGAGACTTCTGAGCGAATAGCCAGGAGTAACCCCTGAGCGTCACCGGGTGTGGCCCAAAAACCAAAAAAAAAAAAAAAAAAGTACAACCCGGGACCGGGCGGTGGCGCTGGAGATAAGGTGCCTGCGCTAACCTAGGACAGACCGCAGTTCGATCCCCGGTTCCCCATATGGTCCCCCGGTTCCCCATATGGTCCCCCGTGTCTGCCAGGAGCGACTTCTGAGCAAATAGACAGGAGTAACCCCTGAGCATCACCGGGTGTGGCCCAAAAACCAAAAAAAAAAAAAGTACACCCCTGGGGCCCGAAGAGATAGTACAGCCCTGTTTGCCTTGCAAGCAGCCAATCCAGGACCAAAGGTGGTTGGTTCGAGTCCTGGTGTCCCATGTGGTCCCCTGTGCCTGCGGAGCTATTTCTGAGCGGATAGCCAGGAGTAACCCCTGAGCACTGCTGGGTGTGGCCCCAAAACAAAACAATACAAAACAAACAAAAAATACACCCCTCCTTCAACTAGTATAAACTTCCCACCACTAAATTGTTCCCATGTCCCACTTCCCCACCTCCCTACCTTTCTTTAAGACAGGCATTCTTCTCTCACTACCATTTTCATGATAGTTGTTAGTATAGTTATATTTCTAACTGTACTTACCAATCTTTATGGTAATATATTTATATGTAATTTTAATTAAAGACTAAAAGTCTTTTACATTTATGTATCATACTTGAATATTAATGTCAATAACAAAATAATATCAAACGAATCATATACAAAATGATATTTTATTTTAAGTAAATAACATTTATTTATAATTAAATGATATTTATTTATTTATAAATCCACTGATTTAAGTTTAAGAATACCTGTACTATGTGTAAAAAATTTTTATTTAAGCATTATCATTTTTAAAATGCTTTTAGTTGTTTAGTATAAGGCATACACTATTATGATCAAATCACCAGTGTTAACACCTACCTACCACTGACCCAGGATTTCTCTCACCCACCACTATATTTTCTCAAACTTGTTTGAAAATTTGTACTATTATAATTTGGGGCATGTGTTTTCAATAATGTTGGTTCTTACATTTTGGATGTATATAACTTCCACATCTCCAAATGTCGAAGGTACCAAATCAATGCTATGGTATCATTAATTAGCTCATTTTTTCCTCCCTATCCACCACTTTCTTGGAATTTTCATGTCAAGTGTCTAGAGAGTTTGCACAAATTGATAACCTATGTTTCATTCCTTGCTATTTTGTATCCAATAGATAATTGATACCCCTATCATTTACTCTTTTCCTTCTGACTTTGTATAATGAAACACTATTCAATAGAGTCCATGATGTGGGGAAATTCATTATTTTATTCGTCTTTGTGACTTCGTAATATGCCATTGTGTATATTTACTAAAGTGTTCTAATCTATTCTAATCTATTCATTTATCTTTGAACATAGAACTGTTTCCTGGGGGCCGGGCCGTGGCGCTGGAGGTAAGGTACCTGCACTAACCTAGGATGGACCGAGGTTCGATCCCCCGGTTCCCCATATGGTCCCCTGTGCCTGCCAGGAGCGACTTCTGAGCGAATAGCCAGGAGTAACGCCTGAGCGTCACCGAGTGTGGCCCAAAAACCAAAAAAAAAAAAAAAAAGAACTGTTTCCTAATCATCTCCAACATAGTCTTTTATTAAATATATATAAATATATATGTATTTTGAATTAGTATTTTTAAAAATATATTAAAGAAAACATTAAAAAATTTACTAGCTCTAAATCAGAAATTTTTCTAACAACATCCTTGCAAAAAGTAGTTGCTATCTGTTATCTGAGATAATATTTGTCACCTTGATATGGATTTGTGTGATAGTAACTGGAACACACCTTTCGTAATCTATTGGTCATCACTCTGTGCAAATGTGTTCAATTTCAACTTCCTGTTTATTATGGAAATATTTTATAATTTTATGTTTTACATGTCTGATATTTGATAATTTGAATATATAGATGTTTTCATATAAGTATTAAAGTGATAAAAATTTCAGGGATTAAATTGATTAACTGAATGTGCACATTTATTTTGTTTACTCTTTAGGTATTTGCTTTATTGCTCTCAAAACTATCAACTTGAAAAAATTTTGATTTTTTTTAATTTGTTAGGTTTAGAAAAAATATTGTTGCCTTTTCGAATTTGTTTGAATTAGATTATTTTTAAAAGTAAAAAATAACTCTTGATAGTTCTTTATAACATTCTTAATTATATCTCAAGTACAAGTGATTTAACCTGCTTTACTTTAATGTTATATTTTAATAAATGAAATATGACAGGATCATCATCAGATTATTTTTGATAGTGTCCTATCCTACAAAATTTTTCTATATTAATGTCTATTTTTATGTTTATTTTAGAAAAGTTGCTAACTATTTGATATGTTAAAATTACATTTGTTATTGGCTGTGACATCATTAATCAGTAGTCAGGCATTCTTGACCTTGATGAATGTTCTCAAAAAACATTATCTAAGAAATAGCACCTTTTATAATTGCCTAGAAAAAACTGATTGTGTGGTTAAATCAAGGGATATTTTAAAGCTGCTATTTTCCAGTTATAAGCATTAATTAAATTATTTCAAAATAGATTTTTTTGAATTCCATTATAAAAAGAAATGAACAAAGCAATAACTATTCTTGATAAAATTATATATTTTAAATGTGTTTGTAATAATTAACACCCAAAACAATAAAGAATAAGTTGAAATGGGGAGGATAGATCAGTGAAGAGACCACTAAAATAATGATAGAGGAGAGTGGGCATTCTAGATCAGATCTAGGTTCTGAAAGGAGATAAACGACATACATCATTTCCTATCAGTACCAGTAATTTGAACTACAGAGCTTAGAGCAAAAAAAAAAAAAAAGTGACTGCCATACAGGCAGCTGTGGAAAATTAGGAAAATCTATATGGCATTGGTGGAAGGAAGTGGAAAATGGTGAAGGAATTTGTGTTTGAATATCATGCCCCTAAAACTAAATCATAGCTATGTAATTTTCTAATTCACGATGATTTTATTTTTTTAAAAAAAGCAGTATGTGTGTAAGATGCAGAGACAGAGATGATTTTTATTTTTAGAAAAATAGTCTCCGAATAGACAGATGTAAAAAGATTTCATTAATTGAAGAATTCATCATAGGGGCCGGGCGGTGGCGCTGGTGGTAAGGTGCCTGCCTTGCCTGCGCTAGCCTAGGACGGATCGCAGTTCTATCCCCTGGTTCCCATATGGTCCCCCAAGCCAGGAGAGACTTCTGAGCGCATAGCCAGGAGTAACCCCTGAGCGTCACCAAGTGTGGCCCAAAAACCAAAAAAAAAAAAAAAAAAAAAAAAATTCATCAATCACAACTGATGCATCTCAAAACTAGTATATCATAATGTTTCTAAATATTTTATATCTAATAAACAATATATCTAAACAGAATTTAGATTATGAGGTTATAGTGTTCTGGACATTTATTTCATACAGTAGTCTTAGAAATAAAAACCTGGAGAAAAAAATGGAAATATACAGATAGATATTTTTGTGTGTGTCTGTGTGTGTTTCTCCTGAGTTCTACCAGGAATTACCCTTGAGCTAGGAATAAGTCTGTGCTCCAGAAGTAAGACATGAGTGCTGTCAACTGTTGTCTAAAATTAATATATTTATGTATTTTTCCGTTTAGAATTAAAAACATGCATAAACATACTTACATATAGTTATCTAATTTTATTATAATAATTTAAATATCTAGAAGATTTTACATATAACCAAAGAACCAGAAAATAATCTGCTTTATCAAACTCAATAATTAACTAACTATAAAAATATTGTGGTATGGTAATCTAATCAAAAATTAAATACATATATATATGCACACATTCATACACACATATATATACATAGATATATATTTGTGGTTCACAAAATTTCATGTGTGTCCTAAAAAAGTCCCATGTGAGGCAAGGATAACAACAAAAAATTCAATTTCTAGTGTAAAAATAACAATTTAATTTTTAGTTTGTTTGTTTTTTTGGGCCACATCGGATGACGCTCAGGGGTTACTCCTGGCTATCGCTCAGAAGTCGCTCCTGACAGGCACGGGGGACCATATGGGGAACCAGGGGATCGAACCGAGGTCCGTCCTAGGTTAGCGCAGGCACCTTATCTCCAGCGCCACCGCCCGGCTCCCATACAATTTAATTTTTTTTTAATTTTTGGGATGTTAGTATAAAGGTCAAAACCACAAGTAAACCATAGAATATTTTATAACTCATAATTATATATATTCTTAAAATATTATTATCTTTCTTCTTCTTCCAATGTTTCCAAACAGTTCTGCATGGAATCAAGGCATATACTAAAGAAAACAAAAAAATTTTAATATTTGAAATTACTATATCACTGTCAATGTTGCTGAATATTCAAGGCATATCCCATTACTCCCTAATCCCATTAAAAATGTAAGGTACCTGCAGGTATTAAAGTTATTTATCTCAGCAAATTATCCCAGAACTCTTGGTAACATAGATATGTGACAAATGTTCATTGCTATCAGCCTGTTGTTTGAACAGTAAAGTTACTATTGCTTGAAGATAAATAACAGATGCCCAAGATGAGCATAGAACAGCTCCATACTGTCAGTGTCATATTCAAGGGTAAAATATAATTCTTTTCCACTCCTCAACCTACAAGGATTTAATTATCCACAAAGAGAAAGTAATAGGAAATGAATGAAGTTAAACATAGAAAAAACTCATATTTATAAGATGTGATTACTTGAAACAAATGTAAAATTAAAATATTACTATAGAAAGATGGAATATGTATTAATTACTTCTGTCTTAATATACATATGCCTATGTATGTATACTAACATACATATATGTATACATTATTTATTTTTTCTTCTTTAATATATCTATATATATATATATTACAAATATGTTGTTTGTAATTGGGTTTCAATTTCAATTTCAATTTCAATTGACTTGTGCTCTAAGTCAAAATAGTTGTAGACAGGTACATTTTCATAGTCTAGAAATATTTGCCTAAACTTAATTCTGAGAAATAAGTCTGTACTTGAAGAGAGATAAGTCACATTCATTTTGGTGAAATTGATTCTTTTTGTAACAAGAGAGAGTTTTTTTTTTTTTTTACATTTATAGTTATCACTACTGCGAATCTGTTTAAATAAGTGATAAGGAGTGAAAATGGATGTGGATTGAAAAGTGCAAGAAATAGAAAACAAGGGAGTATATATATACACCACACTTTTAAATCTAAGTGTCAAGAAACAGTGTGACTAACAGTAAAAAATGTGAGGCTAAGGTTGATGTTTTTTTTCATTATAATATCTATAATCAGCATTTTTATTTTTAGAGTTTAAAAACTTGAGAGAGACTATACAGTAAGAATATAAAGGCAAATAATTTGAATAAAAATGATCAACATTATTGGGGCCTGAGAGATAGCATGGAGGTAGGGTGTTTTCCTTGCATGCATAAGGACAGTGGTTCGAATCCTGGCACCCCACATGGTTCTCTGTGCCTGCCAGGAGCGATTTCTGAACTTAGAACCAGAAGTACCCCTGAGTGCTGCCGGGTGTGACCTAAAAACCAAAAAAAAAAAAAAAAAAGAATTCAACATTAGAAATTTTGTGGAGAAGATAGAGGGTCCATATAAATAATGAATCCATTAATATGCATACTACAGAACTTTTATAAAATATTTTCTGTTATATAAGTACTAAATATTTCACAGCTTTCAAGAAGAAGGAAAAATATGGTAATCTAAACAGTATATTTTCAGTTATTGATGGAGTTTTTGTTATGTGTTTCATATCGATTAGAATTATTCAAAAGTGAGAAAATCTGAGATGGAAGAGATCACAGGCTTGAAAAGAGAGAGCTAATGAGAGTTTTAGTGGCAGGGTAAAGCCCATACTTGAATCTTTAATTTTTGTCTCTTCCAGTGCCAAGAAAGACATCTGACTTAATTAACAAAGGAGTCCCTGAACTTGCAGTGCAGTGATAATAGACAAGTTAAGAAAAATCAGAGCACAGTGGAAATAAAATTTATCAAAATGCAATTTAAAAAAGGAAGGCAGTCTTGTTTCTAGTCAGAGGGGTAAAAGGCACTTATCTTTATGTCCAGAGCTAAATATATTTATATGGCAGAGTACATCTGATCATCTCATCATGCATGGAAGAATTGGAAAGACTGGGAGAGTGTATATTTTTTGTTTGTAGTTTGCCTGTCTTTTAAAACATGTTTAATAGTATCCAGTGCTTGTTTCTTCGTCTGAAATTGTTCCATTCTTGTTCATCACAGGAAACAATTGGAATAACAATCCTATGCAAGCTCTCTAATCCAGGTAATTTCCATGCAGCCAAGCACCTTACACTCTATATTATCTCTTAGATACCAAGAACTTCTTTTATATCTCAGATTCTTCCGTGGCTTGGTTACGAAGGCCTGGTTACTGTTTTCTATTTTGTCAGATATTTAATCCTCTGTGGTACTATACTTCTCCCCTACCATTAATCTCAGAGTTTTTTAGAACTCTTTGCCTATATATTTTCAGTATTGGGTCACAAAAATAATACAAAAAGTAAGGTTTCTTGCTTTTCATGTGAACAGCAGGTGTACAATCCCTGGCATGACATGATCTTCTGAACACTGACAGGTATACGCCCTGAGTTCTGCCAAGTGTGGCCCAAAAACCAAAAGGAAAAACAATAGAGTTATTTTTCATAATTAACCCCCCACATATTGTATTCCAATTCCAGTCTTTTAAACAAACATTTTAAACAAACAGTTTAAAAGGTGTTTTAGGGAAATGTGGTTGAATTGTTAAATTATTTTAGATTAATATTTCAGTTCATATTTTTTTAAGTATTCACAATGAAAGTAGTAGTTTTCCTGGGGTTATGTTTGTACCAAACTGTTGTAAAGAGGTAAAGAGAAACAAACAAATTCTAGAATGTTATAATACTGCCTGTGAAAACTAGCATGTATAGACAGAAATAGCAAATACGGTATTTTGATAGTTACAAATAGTCTTGTTAATAATAAAAATCAAATAAAATTTAGTTTTGACTAGAGGGTGTCATATAATCTAACAACAGCTAAAATATTGAAATTATTTTATGTCCAATGGATACAATATAACATTCATATGATAAACTCCATGGTTTATTTTTAAAGGTGAATTAACGAGGTTTAATGGCATAGGAGATCTCTACAAAAGATTTTTTTATCTTGCAATTGAATCACTGGTAGTTTAATTATTGATAACTAGGGTTGGATGAAAGAACGTTTAATAAAATTATAAATTTAGAACTTCCAAGATTAAAACTGAAAAAAATATTGAAATTTGCAGTTGGTGGTAGAGGGAAATCATACATGGAAGATATGGCTCCCACCTCAGAAAGAAAAAACACTTTTACTGGATTATTCTACAGGAATATATATGGAATTGCCAATAATAACAGTAACTAACTTCAACAATGACCCAATCTCTCTCCAAATTAATTTGTGTGTAAAGAATTATAGCCACAGATACACAGAAAATAATTCCTTCAGAAAAAAAAACATTTTATTCTGTTCAATATTACTGTCACAAATAAATTTGACTGTACTAAATTTGAAATACTAACTGTATATGAGAAATTAAAAATGTTTAGAGAGGTAAGAACATTTAGCATCTTATTAATACATAATTAGGTCCTAATTATATCTTTGCAGATACAGTAAACTAACATGCTTAGTCATAAATATAAAAATAATTTATGTCTTCCTTTTGCTCAAATATTCTGTGAGCTATTAAAAAAGTGTTGAAAATATTCTAACTGACGAGGATCACTAATAGTACAAAACTTGGGTATACAAAATAATGAGATTAATGATAAATAGTCTTAAGATATAATCTAAATGCCTAAAGGAATTCCAGCTTAAATATAGAGTCCTATTAGTCAAGCAAATAATCAAGATAAATTTTACTGCAATAAAGTCAAAGTGAACAAGCCTTTATCTCTGTTGATTCAATCCGTTGATTCAAAAGAACCATGGGAAATTCTAAGGTCAAAATATTTAAGATTTCTCAGCACTGAATTGATGAAACATACAAGTACCATCTGTTGGTATTAATATCAATATTTTGTTGGGTAAGGGTATATTAAGGAACTACTAATAGATTCAACTGCTCTGAAGAAAGAAATATCCCCTTACACATTATAGATGTTTAGAAATGATGCCTGGAGAGAAGATTCTGCATTACATTTTCAGAATAATTTATGAAACGACAACATGCTAATCATTTTAACGCAGATTCATATGCTCTGGGATGATGATTTTGGTCTATTTTAAATAAAAAGTAAGAAACATTACTGAATATTTGATTCGGTAAAATGGTTTTGCAATGCTTTAACAGAAATTATCTTCTAATCTTATTTAAATTTTCTGGATATGGAAACTCTGATGGGTATTTGGTTGATGAGGTCTTATTTGTTTAGAAATGAGCAATGGCACCCCCACCGGGTCACGTAGAAGCTTTTATCAGTAACAGCCTTTAGGCCACAGTTTGCAATCAGTGAATATTTATATTAGTAGCAATTGCACCAGACAGTAATTATCTTATCACAGAGGAAAAGGTTAAAAAGAAGCTTCTCCATTGGACACCCACTGTGTGGATAATTAAGTATCTCCATGGCTTCTTTCATTACTGCATTCAATAATAGTTAAATACTAGGGAATCTAGCTATAATCAGACATGATTTGATGAGACATAGAGAAAGACAGGAACAAACAGTTTTTATTTCTACTTTTACTTGCTGAACTCCTTAATTTGATAGACAATTCTAAACATTTTTGTAATATCCTCTAGCTACCCACTGTTCTTCAATGAACAAAGTTATTAAGTATATGTACTTTATTGCATCTTTTGACACTTTGAAAATCAAGTTATCATACTTAAAACAAAACTTTTTTTTTAAAAGTGTGTTAAAATAACTGTGAAAAAATTCCTAAAGCCATGTATTTCTGGTATATTTAGACAATATTTAGATTATGTCATTAGAATGGAGTAATATATTTCTCTGTATTAAATATACCTTAAAGCCAATAACATTTTTTCAAATAAAGTTATATGTATTTCCTATTACAAGTGGTTAGAATGAAGTAATTTCTTCAAATATTAATACAGTCTATTAAATTTCAAACTAAATTCACTGAAAATAATGCATTTTGGGGAACTGAAATTAAATGAAATCCCTGTAGCTTATAGCGTTGTAGGGTTGCTTTTTTTTTTTTTTTTTGGTTTTTGGGCCACACCTGGTGACGCTCAGGGGTTACTCCTGGCTATTCGCTCAGAAGTCGCTCCTGGCAGGCACAGGGGACCATATGGGGAACGGGGGGATCGAACCGCGGTCCGTCCTAGGTTAGCGCAGGCAACTTATCTCCAGTGCCACCGCCCGGCCCCCGTAGGGTTGCTTTAATTTAAGCCTCAATACATAGATCACATCAGTTCTGCCCTACTTCTTCCTGAGCTTATTATATTCTATAATCAGAGGACATTATAACTGACGAGGATCACTAATAGTACAAATTTTTTGTATACAAAATAATGAGATTAATAATAAATAGTCTTAAGATATAATAAAATACTTAAAGGAATTCCAGCTTAGATATAGAGTCCTATTGGTCCTATTAGTGTTTGTTCATGCATTTGTTTATAAAGTTGGCAGAACACTTAGCTATAAATTACTCCAGATGCTATTCCAAACACCAGATCACCAGTGGAGTTTAAAATACATTTGACTAAAAAAATTAAATATGTATAGTGTTGCTTACAAAAATATTTAAAATTTTATCCACAGAATAATTTTTCCACAAGCATTTATAGTATTAGTAGTCAGGCTTCTTTTCTTTGGGGTAAAGAGTTGGGGGGTTCTAAGCCCTGTTTGTGACTTTGGTCAAACAAGCCAGACCAGTGTGAAAGCCCGAAGGATGCTGCTACTTATACTCTGCATTCCACATACACAGCAATCAGGAGCCTTCAGGGGTATGCTAATCAATGCCTTAGAACTTCACATGTATACCCTGAGATGCTCAGGTGCTTGTCATCAAACTGAATCAGCTTAATACAAAACATGTAGTTAACTCTTTAGCCATCTCTCTAGCCCCTAAATGTTTAACTTTTTTTTTCTTGATGTTTTTTTTTGTTGTTGTTGTTACTTTTGCTTTGTTTTGTTTTGTTTTGTGAGCCACACACGGTGGCGCTCAGAGGGTTACTCCTGGTTATGTGCTCAGAAATAGCTCCTGGCTTGGGGTACCACATAGAACGCTAGAGGATCGACCGGTCTGTCCTAGGCGAGCAATGGCAAGGCAGACGTCTTACCCTAACGCCACAACTCCGGCCCCAATGTTTAACTTTCTAAACTGTAATTTGTGATCTAAATTTGATCAAGTAACTGAAAATTGGGGCAATGTGAAGTTGGGCAACAGTAGAAGGTTTCTTTAATGGGGGGAGAAATGTGTAGTGAGAGGCAACAGCCAGTGTGCTTTGTGTTCATATCTAGTGATGCACAGAGACCATAAACAATGCTAGGGATAGAACTAGGGTTGGTCTCATAGAAGGAAAGTGCCTTAATTTCTTTACTATGTCTCACGCCTTGTAAAAGCTTTCTGAATCTTCAATGACGGATAGTCAGTTCGAAACAGCTTATTAATGAATCTGAGGTTTTCCTTGCAGCAGATATATGTCCTGTTATTCTATATAAAAGGTTTGCAATTAGGAAAAAAATTAAATAGCTCTGTTCTAATTTGTCAAGTCACAATATTGAATTTTAGTGAACAATTTTCAGACTAGATTCCACTCTATGTTTCTAAAACAATATTTGTAGAGTAAATTCATAAAGTTCTCTAGAATGTTGTCACTTCATGTTACTCATGTCAAGTAAAAAATTCAAATCAAAGTTCTGCTTTCTTTTCAATAGTCTTTGGCGATGTGTGAAGAGACAAAAATCAAAAGAGAAGAATATAAACATGAAACATTTATGTTTATCCTGAAACTGAGTCAGAATTTAAAATGATTTTACCATGAATCTATTTCCTATGTGGATGCTTGAATTTTATCGTTAACTTAGCATACAAAAATAAAGATGTTTTTCAGCTACAGATATTTATTTAATACAGTATCTTGAAGAATATAATTTGAAGGACTAGATAGAATAGATGTTAAGGCTGTGGCTACCCCTAATTTAATTCCAATTCAAGAATCACAGCTGTTCCCTCCATGCATTGGCAGCAGTGGAAATTGAACACTGAGCCAGGAGTAAGCACTAAAAACTGGTAGGTATGATATGAAAATGAAAGAAAAATATTGAAAATAAAGAAAAGCAGTTTTGAGTTTAAAAGTTGCTTTATTCAGGCTTCTATTTGATTCTTCTTGCTTTTATCACTCAAGTTTGTCCTGGTCTGTACTAGTTTGTCACATTATCTTTCTTACCCTTGAAGTTTATAGCTGCTGTGTTCTCTGCTGAATTGATCCCTTGATCACAGGCATCGAACTCTGGTCCTTTGCAGCCCATCTCTACTTGCTGGTGCTCATTGTTCTTTTGTCCTTTTGATTTGTTCTCTGTTGATATGCATGTGAGTACGATTTACTTTTTCCGTCATCTTCCTGAGAGCAGAAGAATCAAGGAAAAGTTTTCATCACCTGATCTCCTTTTTATATGTTTGCTTTCATCTTTATGTTCCATTTCCATTTTCTATTTACTAGCTATTCCTTATGTAAGAATTAAAGTGACAAACTGTAGATACAGCGGTCAGTGTAATCATAGAAGAAAAATGCAGGTCATATATGTATCACTATATCATATCAGCTTCTAGATGATGGTTGATAAAAAAAGAGTTGGGTTATTAGCCATACTGCTTTGTTTGACTCTTATGATTTGTGGTCACAGATCTGAAAAAACATCAGTGGAACATATTTACTTCTCATATTTCTGCCAGTGATAATTATGTGATCAATTTCTTAGCAATTGGATGTCTGATGAAGTTGTTCAGCCTCATTCATAAACCCTATCTTCATATAATAAAAAAAGAAATTCTGATACCCTTTTCAGAGATTTTTAATCTCATTATGAGGGTTCTGTTATAATTACTGAAATATTTTCCCAAAGTTCTTTATCCTATATATTTATATATATCATAGAGCTTCAAATAAAGAATATAGAAGCAAAGGAATCAAATTTGATCTCTGAAATTCAGTTTATCAAATTAAAACATTTGATTTTATATTACTGACTCAATATATTTGTTTACAATTTAAAATAGAACCTTAAAACCACCTGAAAGCTAGAATTTCATCACAATGCTTATTTTTATACCATTTATGTAGAAAAAGTTATCAAATGCATTTACCAAAATGTTGTCAGGTATTATAACAATTATATTGACTAAAAGATTTTAATTTGGGGAGTTTGAAATTAGCAAAGTGAGTAAGGTATGACAAATGTCTTATAAGTACCAAACCTGTTTGATCCTTGGAACACTATATGAATCCCAAAACGCAGCGTGTAGTCTTTTCTGAATACAAAGTCAAAGGAAATCCCTGAGCATAGTCAGGTGTGCCCCTACATTAAAAGAAAATTTATATATAGATGTTCATTTGTGAAAATTGTGAATCTTTAATATATTTATCTTATAATATAATACACATATAATTATGTTTTAACATCACACATAAAATGATATTCACAAATCATGTCCATTCTTAATTCCTGCAGAGATGACTATTTATACAAATCAATTAAAAAAACAATTTGTGATAGAACAGAACTGCTATATTGGTATAAAAATAAATTCTTTTTCTTTGGAGGGGGTCACACCCAGCATCACTCAGGTATTACTACAAAGAAAATTATAACACATATATTTTATTATGATATTCTCTATTTTTAAAAAATAACTAACCAGGCCCGGGAGATAGCATGGAGGTAAGGCGTTTGCCTTTCATGCAAAAGGTCATCGGTTCGAATCCCGGTGCCCTATATGGTCCCCCGTGCCTGCCAGGAGCAATTTCTGAGCATGGAGCCAGGAGTATCCCCTGAGCACTGTTGGGTGTGACCCAAAAACCATAAGAAAAAAAAAAACTAACCACAGAATTAAATTTTATTTATTGACACTTGACATATACTATATCTCCCACATTATAGGTTCAAACTTGTATTCCCTCACTTCAGTATATAAAACTCCACTAAAGCTGTTATCAGTATGTACTGTATTTCATCTATAAATTATATAAAAATCTCAATTCAGGACTTATCGTGGGGCCAATAAGAAAAATTCTGCCTAGGCTTCAGCCTACGATTTATACACAAACCAAGATCTCTAATTCCAGAGGTCAGACTTTGACAACTGTGACTGAGCCGAACTTCTGGAACCATAATGAAAGACTCCATTCTAGACTTTGTCCTAGGATCTGAGCAAAAACGAAACCCACTCATTACAGAAGACTGATTACAACAACAGTAATGAACAGAACTTTTAGAACCATAAAGAAAGTCTCTATCCTAGGCTTGTCCTATGACCTTTGCAAATACCAAGATCTTGAGTTACAGAGGCCTGATTTTATTTTTTATTTTTCATTCACAACTGCACAGAAAGTTTGCTGGCACCATAGAAAGATGTTAGGGTGTGAAAATGAACTTGTATGGTGCCTGTAGTTGTTCCCATAGCAGTATGCTTCAAGGACAGAGAAACCCTGTATCTCTTAGGCCAAGAGAATTCCCTTTCTAATTTCCCTTATACTTACTGTGCCTATGCAAAAAACAAACAAAAAAAACTAAACAAACAAAAATGAAGAAGAAGCATAAAACCTTGCCACACCAGCTCTCCTCCTTTCTTTGTTTTTCTTTTACTTCTTATTTATTTATTTTTCTTTTTCTCTTTTGGGGGGTACACATGTTGATGCTCAGGGGTTCAGAGGTTACTTTTGGTTCTGCTCTCAGAAATTGCTCCTGGTTTGGAACACCATACGGGATGCCAGAATATCAAACCATGGTCTGATTTTTCTCTTCTTTTTATTCTTATTATTTTTTTAATTTTCTTTGATTCTCATGATTATTATATGATGGTGGTTGTTTTCAGTAATTGGGTGCTTTCTTTGTAGTTGCTTTTTTGTTATTTTGTTTTTTTTGTTTGTTTGTTTTGATTTTCTTCTATTATCACCTTTCTTCTTTTAAATCGATATTTATAACCTCTAGACGGAATCCTCCCAATTTTTTTTCCAACAGAATCATAATAACTTTAATCATCTTGTTCTGCCTCATGAATTGAGAGAAAAATGAAGAGTACCAGGACCAAACAGTCAGATGAACATTGAGTGGAACTAAAAAAATGATCAGACTTAAACACCAAACCCAAAGTCAACGATAACAGAATAGATACCCAATCTACAACAAGCTATTCAGAGATGGGAGCAGTTACACTAGCAATCTGGAGGTGACGGCGGAAAGGAGAGAGATATGTGATGCATGCTGGGAACAGGGGTGAAAGGAGGGCAACACTGGTTGTGGGAATGCCCCTGATTCATTGTCACCATGTATCTTAAATATTACTCTGAAAAATTCATTCATAATTCACTTTAGTCACAATAAAAATTATTTACAAAAAAACTAATTCAAAGTGATTTTCCATTCTCTATCCACTTCCATGAATATATCTATCCAATTCTATTGAATGCTCAAATTCTTATAATACTATTTAATTGACTAGAGTTTGTGTGATTGTTGCAACCATCATGAGAAAAAGTTTTTGTAAGCTTTTATAGCTACAATGATAATTTTAACAACTTCTTTTTTTATAAATGTATCAAGTATGGAAAATATTCATAAAATGGTGTGAGATAAATGCTAATAAGTGCACATAATTATATCAAGTTTGGAAAATTGTATGGGGGACACAGAAAGTAAAAATAAACATAAAACAAATTTATGATACACAATGAAATTAAGGTATTGAAAGAGTAAAATGAAAGAAAATATTTTTAAAATATATTGCTACTTTTACATAATTTATCTAATATTAATTTTATGTAACAACTAAACTATAATACAAATAATAAAAATTGCTATATGTATACTTATTATATATGGTTTTCATTTATATACCACGTAAAGATATATGGAATTGTTTTATATATTATTTTTTTCTAAAATAATCTTTTAAATAAGACTTTAATAATACAAATTAACATTTAGAAGTAATACAAGTTTTGAGTCTTAGGCATTTACCTTACTATATAAAACCTAAACTTATCTTTTAATAGAGTTAATGAGAGCTTTCACTATTTATAAGCTTTAGCCATTCAATGGCAATTAACATGGAAGTGTTATTCACTCTTGTCCTAATACAGGTTTCCTTTTAACCTTTCAAAGAGGTCCTGCTATTTTTTGCTTCATTGCTTTGCTTTATTGAACATTATACAACATGCTAAGCAATTAAGTGTGATTGTGTTGGAAATTAAAACCGCAAAAGAGCATTAATGGTCAGATTTAAATACATAAAAGCAACACAATTGATGTAAAGGTTGTAATTCTGTATTTCCCATATACAATAGAGTCTAAACATCGTAGAATGCAAGATATTCAAAATTCCATGTACTTTTTGAGACATGTAATACTTCTTAACAAGGGATTTATTTGATAGAATTTTAAAAGTACTATCATAAACTAACATAATTATTTTTAATAACATACTCGTATTAATTTTTACTTTCTATCTAATTTTGTAAATGGGCATAAAATTTCAAAAGAAAATTACTTAAAATGATGTGATATATTGAGTTAATTATTTATCATTAGTACTTAAATAAATAAATATTATATGTGTTATGTGTCTTAGTATTTACTTTACTTCATTTCACATTGGGTTATTCAAAGCAACCTAGAAAATATGTCCGTAAGAAATTAAATCTTTCATTAATTTTAATTATAAACTATTCCCTACATGTAAATTAATGATAATTTTCAAAATATCAGTCATTATAACATATTCATAAAAATGTTACTATAAAATCACATTTTAAAAATTTATAAAATACTATGCCCACAACTAACCCAGCGCAGATGTTTGTTTTCAACTTTTAATGATAGAAAAATTCCCAGTTTTTAAGTAATCTTGAAGCAGAAGAAAGAAAACCCGCAACCCAGGGTTTACCACAGAGCTCGCCTTGAAGAGAATAGAGCCCCTTCAGTGACACAGATTAAAAAGCAAGTGTCATTCAACATTGACCACCAGAGCAGTGAGGACCTTATCCTGCTACAAGGAAGTGACAGGACCAGAACAAATCAACAATAACAACAACAAAAAGGAACAGTGGTAAATCTGCACAATGTAATCCTATGCAACTGGTAGGAAAAATAAGTCATGAAATTTGCTTGTGCGTGAATGGATATGTAGATATGATGTTGAATAAAATGAGTCATAGAAAGAAGGACAGATTCTCAATACTTTGTGCGATATATAAAAATACAAATTAGTCTGCTTATAATATTTACAGACAGTATAGATTAGGGCCAGTAGGACAATTTCATGATAGGAAACTTGCCACGAAGAGCAGTGAGTGCAGTTAGAGTAAAGAAGGGTCTACTATAACAATGAGAGTTGGAATTTATCACTCAGTACAAGAACTGGGTGCAAAAAGGGCATAAAGTGATATGTGTGGTACCCCTTTAGTAAAAATATTTCAAACCACTGTGTCTTAAAGGAAAAAAATGGAAAAAGAGAGAGTGAGCAAGTGAGCAAGAAGAGAGAGAGCAAAAAGTAAAATGTCTGCCTCAAAGCTGGCAGGGAATGAGTGGGTGGGACGAAAATTGAGGATATTGATAATGGGAAGGGTGATGTACATTCTATGACAAAAATTCAATCTTCAATCATGAACTATTTTGTCGCCATGGTGCTTCAATAAATTAATTATAAAAATGTCCATCTAGAACATCTATCAAATATAAAATAATCAAATTAATGTCACATTTGCACCTGATTTCAAAACCAAGCAGTTAATTCAAGTAAACTGATTAATTATAATAGTGATCATGTTTTGTTATATTTATGTGCATGCCACTTGTACTTGGTTTACAGTGCTCTGTGCTCAGAGATTACTGCTGGTGGTACTCCTAGGTACCATATTGGGTATTTGGAATTTAACCAATACCTGCATGGAAGGGAAGTAAGTGACTCATTTGCTGTCTTATCTCTCTGGCCATTTGACATTTTAATTTTTCTCCATTACGAAATGAATTTGCATAATTTTTGTTTTTTGGTTTTAGGGCCACACCCGGTGACATGACGCTCAGGGGATACTCCTGGCTATTCGCTCAGAGGTCGCTCCTGGCAGGCACGGGGACCATATGGGGAACCGGGGGATCAAACTGCGGTCCGTCCTAGGTTAGCGCAGGCAAGGCAGGCACCTTACCTGCAGCGCCACCGCCCGGCCCCGAATTTGCATAATTTTTAATAATAAGCATCATACTTATAATTACATAGAATGTTGTTGGGGTCAGATTGATAGCTAGTGTGACTACCTTATAGAGAATTGTCTTTTGTGTTGCTGTCATATTCAGAATTTCATACACAAGTACATTTAACACCAAATTAATATCTCTTGAAATAGGATAAAGACAGAGGACAAAACAAATTTATTTTTTATAGATATGTGATTTCTTTATGAACTATTTATTTTTGGGGCATTGAATTATCATCTGTCCTCTCTTTTCCTAGTCATAAAGATGAAAATTTTATTCCAAGAATAAAGTACAAGACATGATTTTCATCTCAATTTCAATGAATGGAGATTCTTAGAATCTAAAGCAATACTTTTGACTCTTTGAAATAGATTTATGATGCCACTCTCATTTGAGTTATTTTCCATGAGTTTATTCCAGTTAAATGCTGCTGAGGCATGGGGGTTTGGTTAGGTGTCCCCTCTGTCATTATCCGGCTTTGATTCTTAAGGCAGAAACTAGCCTGTAAAAGACAGGCTACAAATATACTCTGTTTCTTTCCCAGTTTGAAGATAAAACGGTTTCTATGAGGCCAGTGCCAGAGAGATAGTATGGGAATTAAGTAAAGCACATAGATTGCACATCAGTTATGGCCCCAAATTCAATCTTTATTGAATTTGCTTCTTAGCAACTCATATGTTTACAAGCTCTATGAGCATTCCCTAAGAATAGTTACAGGAGTAACTGACCAGCAAGCTTGTTACAGAAGAGTGGGCTATTCTATAGCAAAAATACAGAATTTCTGGGGCCAGAGCAATAGTACAGCGGTAGCACATTTGCCTTGCACTTGGCTGACCCAGGAGGGACTGGGTTTGATCTCATATGGCCCTCTGAGCCAGGAGCGATTTCTGAGCCCAGAGCCAGAAGTAACTAACCCCTGAGCATCACTGAGTGTGGCCCAAAAAACAAACAAAATTGGGATTTGTGAAGTAAAAAGAATATGCAAAAGTTAATATAAGGTATTTTGAAACCCTAGAGATCGAGTTTTGTTTGTTTTAATTCTTATTTTTAACATATCAAGCTGCATAATTCTTCAAAAGGTAAAACATTTTGAAGAAACTATCTTGTAGAATTAAAATTGGATAAGATTTTATTGATGCTTGCATAGAAATGAATACTAAATGATATCTGAATATCTTAAGCAGTATTGGGAATTGCCTACGAGAACTGAAGAAAAAGATAAAATGTCTATTTCTCTTCCTTTTAATGAAAACATATAAATAGAAGAAAATAGCTTTCTCTGAATTTTATCATCAATTTGAAAATTGTTTTCTATGATAAGAAGTAAATGCTTATGTGATATAGAATATTTGTATATGTTACGTTTACACAGAGTTAATGAGTGTTTGATTCTTAAACATTACTTATTGGGGAAAAAAGAAACCTAATAATAAGCCTTATTTACTTCCAGGTATGAAATAATATTAAAACAAAAAAGGAGACTAAAGCAAAAGAGAGATGAGCAGAAGAAAAATAAAAGGAATAGCTATGCAGTAAAAGTTAAATATAAAGCTATCTATATAAAGAGATGCTTCTGGTGGGGGAGGATCTCATGCTATTAAAAAGTTTTAAAAATGGTGTCCAGTAGCTACATTCGTGAATTTTGGGGGGTACACATTCCTGTGACACTCAGGGGGTTACTCATGACTATTCACTCAGAAATCAATCCTGACTTGGGGGACATACAGGAAGCTGGGGGACCGAACTGAGGTCTGTCCTAGATCAGACACGTGTAAGGCAAATGCCTTACTGCTGTGCTATCGCTCAGGCACCCATTTGTGAATACTTTCATGTTTTTCTCTTTTGTTATTGCCACAAGAAAAAATAGAGAGACGAAAAAAAAGAAAGAGAAAGAAAGAAAGAAAGAAAGAAAGAAAGAAAGAAAGAAAGAAAGAAAGAAAGAAAGAAAGAAAGAAAGAAAGAGAGAAAAAGAATGAAAGGAAAGGAAGAAAGAAAGAAAGAAAGAAAGAAAGAAAGAAAGAAAGAAAGAAAGAAAGAAAGAAAGAAAGAAAGAAAGAAAGAAAGATAGGAAGAGAGATAGGAAGAAAGAAAGATAGGAAGAGAGATAGGAAGAGAGAAAGAAAGAAAGATAGGAAGAGAGAAAGAAAGATAGGAAGAGAGAAAGAAAAAAGAGTTAAGGAGAAATAGGGATGAAGGAAGGAGGAAGGAAGGAAGGAAGGAAAGAAGGAAGGAAGGAAGGAAGGAAGGAAGGAAGGAAGGAAGGAAGGAAGGAAGGAAAGAAGGGAGGGAGGGAGGGAGGAAGGAAGGAAGGAAGTAGAAAGTGGAAGAAACATTAATTTCAATGCTAAATTCATATTTGGAACCTAATAATGTTTAAGTTAAACCTCAGAGTTCTTTCATGTTAACTGCAAGCACCTACTTTCTAAAGATAATTTAAAGAATTCAAAAATTCCTTCTAAAACATTTTTACACATACAGCCCCATAAAATAACAAGAAATCAGTATATATTCAACTTTACTTCATATTGATTTTTGGGTTACGACAAAGAAAAATATTGAAAATTCTACCAAAATTTGTAATTTAATCTTTTCTAGTTGATGAATGAATTCAGTGACAGTAATGTCAAAGATGCTTATAAGTCTATAGTCATACTAGTAACAGTATATTTGTTGATTAAATAAACACTGGAGCAATTTTTATTTTAGTAACATTTGTGACAGTTATTTGCCATTATCTATTTTTTTCTAGAGTTGTAATGTGGTGAAAATCCAAAAATCTTTATATTTTAAACAATAAATTTTCTTAAAGTTCTATAAAAACACAAATCAAGAGATCGATTTTTAAAGAGTGAGAGAATTATGTGAATAATCATAAATAGAAATAAAAGTTGGCCAAAAATAACATATCAGGTAACAATTTTTACAACTGATACTTAGGAATATAGAAGACTATTATTTTCTGATCTTGGATCAACAGAAAGTATCTTGCCAAATGAAAATGTTTACTCAGAAAAATTTCCTGTGGAATAGTTTACATTATTTGATTTTCATAATAAAATATCACATAAATTGATTTATGTGAAAGATATTTTGACCACTGTTGTAAAATAAAGGCATCTCCAAGTATCTATTTTGATATTACAACTGCACAGGAACAACGAGGAATCAATAAATTCTTCATTCTATTGAGAGGTACACTCTCCTGCTATGTTCTTGTCCATCTATTTGGGGGGCGGGTAGACGCCGGTGGGCCACACCCATTTGACGCTCAGGGGATACTCCTGACTATGAGGTCAGAAATTGCCCCTGGCTTGGGGGACCATATGGGACGCCAGGGGATCAAACCACGGTCTGTCCTAGGCTAGGGTTTTCAAGACAGACGCCTTTCTTCTAGTGCCACCTCTCCAGCCCCTTCTTGCCCATCTTTAATGTGTACTAATGTGTTGATGTTGGTTGGTGAGTACATTTTGTGCATCTAATTTTTGATAATAAAAAGGAAATTTCTGTGTCATTTACAATGTTCAGATTAAAAAAATTGTAGTAGTCTTATGGGTGAAAGAGTCTTATAATTCCCAAAATTAATTATTGGATAGAGTATAGTCTATGATTTGCTGAGTTGGGAAATTGGTGGCCAAAAAGTCTATATGAGATAATTATAGGTATTTGGGTGTCAGAGTTTTTAGCAGCCTGTTATTTTCAGTACATTTAATATTGATGTTCTTCTTTATTTATTTTTATAATAAAACAGGATTAAACGTGTTTTATTAATTTTCATGTGATTTGATTTATTCATTTTAAATCTTTATTTATAATTTAATTTATTAAGTTAAATACTAAAACCTATTTTAATTAATTTATTATTGGTTTTCAATGTTATGTAAATTTACTAAATATTGCTTTGCTCATATGTAACTAATTCCATAAAGTACAAATTTGCTGCTTATTTTTGCTTGCTTCTTTTTTACTTTGTCTTTTTGTTTACTTGTTTGTTTTTACAGTGCTAGTGATAGAACTCAGGACTTCAAAAAGGTAAAGCAAAGGGCATTTCCCTTATGCTAAATTCCCAGTCCACAAATTGGCAAATTCAAGGAAGTTTAGCAAGCCACAAATGATAGGAGAAATAGTATATAATTCATTTCACTATGGTCCCATAAGCACCAGCAGTAGTTAATCCTGATTAAAGTTGAGTAGCCCAAAATAACTGTGGTTGACTCTAGTAAAGGCAGGGCCTCATGAGAATGGCCAATTAAGCTAAAAAGGTGCCCCCACACTGTCCACCAGAGAGGCCTTGAAAACACCAAAATGGCTTTGGCAGGCCCTGCAAGGAGAAGTGGGCACCTGAATGCTGACATGTGGTCTCTCCTATGAGGGATTGAACCTGGACATTTGCTTCCAGTCACATCCCACTAATATAGAGCAACCCAGTTACAGTCTGCTTGAAGAAAGCATGCATCATATTTCAGCACACTTTCCGCAGAGAAGCCCCTAACTCATATGTGGATGAGAGCAGTGCCCATATTTCTGTCCCTTCCCCCTTTTCTCCTTTCCTGTGCTCTTGCTTTTCCTGTAATATGAGTGTACACAGAACCAAATAAACATACATGCTTTTTGAAATAAAGTTCAGTTGTTACACTAAATTGCTCTGAAGGATTTTTCATGTCACTGCACCCATTCGCTGCTTTTTACCCAATGCAGTTGTTTTTCCTCCACCACTAACAGTAATAAGAACTAAGCAGAGTAAATAAAAACAATATAAACAAGTGGCTTGAAAGTATTTCAGGTATTACAGTTTCAGACTCTAGAACCTATCCCTAGAAAATGCATAATTCTCTTTTTAATAGCAGATGTAGACCCCAAACATAAGTTACAAAATAAGCATTCTAATATATAAAATCTTCCGAACTCCAAAACAAAATGTGTGTTAGGATTACAAAGGTTCGCAAATACCACAACTTAAGATACTTGGGATCTGAATTTAAGGAACAAAAGTAGGAAGCAAAGGGGAAAATATATTAAACGAATTCATTAAACATACTGCTGTTTAAAAACTTAGTTGGTTGCAAAAATAATTGCAAATGATTGCTAAAGGGCAAAATAAAGAAAACAAACAACAAAAAAAAACAAGCAAACAAAAAAACCCAATAATATTAAATGCTGAGAGTCCCCAAACCTGTATATTCAAATGTTTAAGTGATAGTGTTCCCAGAACACTCTTTATTTTTAAACGATTTTACCTTGAAATTAATATATATACATATATATGTATATATATTAGTCTAAAGAAAAATTGGTGACATTTTTGGTAAAGTAACTTTTGATTATTTGGGGGATGTAATATATCAAGACAAAACAGACACACATATTGATTTTCAAGGATGCATTTTTAAAAGCTATATTAGAATATATTATGAGGCAGTATATAATATATAATGTATATGTGTATATACAATTCTATATAATACACTATAAAACATTTTAAAGCTACATTAGAATACATTATATTTCACAAAATACAAAATGTTTTTATAAAATTTTTATACTAGAAAAGCAAGGTATATACTTTTCTAGCATCAACCACTTTTCATGTGGGAGGTGTAAATTTTTCTTCTTTTATATGCACATTCCCTATAGACGTCACCCATACCCTCTACTAAGGGTGTGCAGCACATTACTGAACTTATAGGCACATTCCATTCAGATATGACTAACATCACAACTCTGTGAATAGGCTCATTTATTTTAACATGACACATTAGAATTGCCTATATCCTTTGTAAGAGCACAAATGTCCTTTATTATATTTTCTTCTAGTTTTCTTCCCTTTGTTCCCCCCTCCCTCTATCTCTCTTCATATTTTCCTTAAGATTAGTATATTCCATCAATAAACTAATTTCACTTTTAATAAAAATAAATAAAATAATTCTAATAACAAGTACAATTTTAAACTATGTGATTTCCTTTTGGTGTTTAGAAAGCTTTTAGTTGCATCTAAATTAAGTACTTTAATTACTTATTTCTTGAATTTATGTATTAGGCAAATACATTTCTAATTATTTAGGCAGATATGATACCACACTTACAAAGTAGACATTGGAGTGGGAGTTAGATAATAAGTTACTAGTGCTATAATCAAAATTTTAATGAGTTGATAAATAAAGTGACAAAGATAGCATAAAACAACAATATTTAATATAGGTTGATAAGCTCTGCTTCAAATTCTAGTTAGCATGCAGCATAAATTGCTTCAGATAATACAAAAATAAAATATCTATTTTGACAAAAATTACTTATTTTAAGAAGTGTATATATTTACAATTTAAATAATGTAAATCAGTAATTATGTGAATAATATTTTTTTGCTTTTTTCTTTTCTACATTGTCTTCTTCGCTAGTTTTTATCCCATGGGTGCCAATATGAGGAAGAGATAGGGAAGGCTTCTGGTGCCAGGAATGATTCCCAGACTACGCTCATATTGCATCCCAACCTTGTTCAAAGTATGCATTCTAGCTCTTGAGCTCTTTCCAATATAAACTGTTATAAAATAGCTTGTATACACTACTATTATTGTGAGTGCTGCTTTATGTAAATACTCATAATGTTATTCTTAAATTTTATTCTAAAGAATAGAAACATACTGGGGCCCGGGAGATAGCATGGAGGTAAGGCGTTTGCCTTTCATGCAAAAAGGTCATCAGTTCGAATCCCGGTGCCCCATATGGTCCCCCGTGCCTTCCAGGAGCAATTTCTGAGCATGGAGCCAGGAGCACTGCCAGGTGTGTTCCCCCAAAACACACACACACACACAAAAGAATAGAAACACAAATATGAAAGAATGGGAGGTAGGCGCCAAGAGGTGCATTAGTGTTGTTAAGAAATGACCAAAATAGGGGCAAGAGAGATAGCATGGAGGTAAGGCATTTGACCCAAACTTAAATACTCAGAGTAAAATGGGTGTGTTGTGCTGGAAAGTTAGGGGGCAGTGGGTGGTGGCATGTGTTGCAGTCTGGAAATATTGGTGGAGTGAGCTTTTTCAATATAAACATCACTGGTGGAATTTTCCCTGAAACATTCTATGTCTGAAACCCAACTATGAAGAACTTTGTAAGTTACAATGGTTTTGAATAAATAAATAAATAAATAAATAAATAAATAATAAATAGGAGGCCAATGATAGCACAGTGGTAGGGGTTTGCTTTGCACACGGCTGACCCAGTGACCTGGGTTTGATCCCCGAAGTCCCATATGGTCCCACTAGCCAGGAGCAATTTCTGAGCATATAGCCAGAAGTAACCCTGAGCATCACCGGGTGTGGCCCCCAAATAAATAAATAAATAAATATGGTACTTGGGAGGTTGATGATTTTATGCCAATAGCAGTACTCTTATTACTCTTATTACATCTCATGTAAACTTAATAATAACATAACAAATATAAGGTCAATCCCCTAAATACAATAAAGATACACATTGGGGGATACTTTTCTAGATGTGCAAAATTGTTCATCTTAGTTTAACTGGATTCTTGCTCATTTCATATTGTTATCATTTGAAAAAGTCTTCAGAGAGAAAAGTTGATTAATTAGTCCTTTGTGATATCACAACTGTATGTTAATTTTATTGTAGACTTTACTCACTACCCATGTCATGTTTGGAGAACAAAGTATTGGTTAACTGGGATGAGAGTGAAAGCACAGCAGGTAGGGCAATTGCTTTGCAAAAGTATATAAGGGCTTGATCCCTGGTATCCCATAAGGTCCTCCAATCCTGACAGTAGTAATTCTGAGCACTATGCTAGAAGTAACCCCAGTGAGCTTCTGGGTAGAGCTCCAAAAATAAAGTGTTGATGAACAATTGCTTTAGCAGATATTTTCTTGTTTGTTTATTTAATAATCTTTATTTTTAACTACATTGAGCTCTGCTCAGGGGTAACTCCTGGATCTGCACTTAGAAAAAATTTCTTGTGAGTATTATAAATGCAAAAAGACCAGGGTATATCACAGAAATTTGCTGGGAGTAGTCCTCAAAGACTACCAGGGTGGATTCCAAAACTCCTCCAAAAATAAGTTTAAAATTTAATTTAAAAATTTAGTTTTCAAAAAATAAATGAATAAAATAATTAAAAATAAGGACATTGCTTGCTAAGAAAATCAATTGTAATGCTTCTTCATCCTCCTTGATACACTTAGTCTAGAAAATAATTTCATAATTTTTAAATTTTCCTCTAATTATCATATATTTTGAAAATAGATATGGACAAAATGTCATGATTTGACCTTATGAAATAAGATTTTGATTGATACATATCTCTTTTAGTAATGAATTTCTAAGTGTATTGTTAATTTTTGTTATACATCATTAGCTTTCTTCATTTTATATGCTTAGAAGAAAACAAGCACGTAAGAGACAAGAACCTGACTACATTGCTCTACTTTCTAAGTATATAAATAATTATTCATAGTGACAGACATCTCATGGGGACTCTGTCTGCAAGACTTACTAATCATTCTTGTACAAAACCTTCACTGCTTAATTTGTCCGATTCAATGTCAAAAAGATGAGAGAGGAGAGTTTTAATATCTTCTTAAAAGTCATTTAGTATGCCAAAATAGTTTTTGTCCAGCTTGTAAAAACTTACATTATTAATATACAGCAATAAATATACAAGCCACGGTTAACTCATTAATTAGTAAGTATAGTCTATATTTTGATTTTGTATTTATCATTATGGAAAATATAAGATCAAAAGAGTCCTACAAGAATTCATAATTGTGTTAAAGGTTACTCATTATATTTGGAACTAAATTATCTTGTATGTGTGAGTGGCTCAATATAATGTTTTAAAGTTTTTAACTGCATGCGTATACTGACATTTACACAGATTTTTATCTTCTTGTCATATTTCTAATAAGTTTAAGAGTCTTTTATTTGTCTGAAGCGAATTTTTTATATAAAAACGTACTTTCTTCTGTCTCAATCAGTCAAAATTCTTCAGGGATTTTTCCAAATTAAATAGCTTAGAGTAAAGATGAGTGCTAATACACTTTGAGCTTTAAAGACAAATGAGACATATTAACACTCTATTTTATTGAGTAATGATGATATGATATAAAAACTAACTTATCCAAACTGATATAGTTCCTAGGTCTATAAAGAAAATTATACAAAATGTCTACTTTGATTTCATTTCAATTAAAGTTAGCTTTATTAAGGCACCATTCAGCCATAAATATAAAAATAAACCTTAGGAGAAACAATTATTTACAGAATAGTTATATTCACATTGGACTGTGTTTGAAAATTTCCTTTTATAAATACCATTTATGATATATTTTAAATTAAGCTCTGCTGACATTTGCAATTAATGTGTTCCTTCTGAAAATTAATGACTGAAAACATTTGTGATGATGAACATTATTGCTATATTGTCCTTTATCTTGTCCATATCTTATCTATCTCTTGCAGATGAGTGAGATTATCCAATGTCTATTCCTCTTTCTCTAGCTCATTTCACTCAACATAATTGCCTCCTTTTCCATCCATGTATAGGACAATTTTATGACTTTATTATTTCTAAGAGCTGCAGAGTATCCCATTGTGTTAATGTATGAGAGTTTCTTTAGTCACTCAACTGTTGTTGCACACGCACAGTTCTTTTCTCCAAAATTCTGGCTATTGTAAATAGTGCTGCAATAAACAGGAGTGTAGATGACATTGAAGTATTATGTTTTAGTATTCCTATGGTATGTCCCTAGAAGTGGTATTATTGGCTCATATTTGAGCTCAATTTCCAGCTTTTTCAGGCATATACATATTGTTTCAGAAATGTTGTACTAGATAGCATTTCCACTCATAGTGAATGAAAGATCCTTTCTCCAAGCATCCTCTTCAGTACTGGTTTTCTTCTTCTTTGTGATGTGTTCCAATCTCTGATGCATTAGATGATACATCATTGTTGTATTGATTTTCATTCATTTGGAAAAACAAACACCAGGGATTGCTAAAACAAACCTTAGAAAAAAGATGGAAGTCATAACTTTCCCAATTTTAAATTGCATTGCAAAGCAATAGTCATCAGAACAGCATAATATTGGAATTAAGACAGACATTCAGATCAATGCAATAGAGTTGAGTATTCAGAAAATGAGCCCCAGATATACAATCAATTGATATTTGGTAAAGGGGCAAAAACCACAAAAGAGTAAGAAAGCCATTTACAGTGTTGTTGGGACAACTGGTCAACCACATGCAAAAAACTGAACTCAGACCTCTATCTAATACTATGCAAAAAGGTCAAATTAAAATAAATTAAAGAGCCTGATATCATATCTGAAAATTTAAGGTATATAGAAGAAAACTTAGGCAAAATACTCCATGGTAGGGGCTGGAGCAGTGGCATGGAAGACCTTGTGCGCACTAGCCTAGAACATGGTTCAATACCATGAAGTCCCATATGGTCCCCCATGCCAGCAGTAATTTCTGAACACATAGCTAGTAGTAACCCCTGAGAGTCACCGGGTGTGGCTGCCCCCCAATAATACTCCATGGCATTGAGAATAATGACATCTTCAAGGAAGAACTTCCACTGTCCAAACAAGTGGAAGTAGTGATAAACTAATGGACAATATTAAATATTAAACTGAGAAGCGTCTACACTTTGAAGAACAGACTGATTAGGATACAAACAAAACTCACACAGTGGGAGAAACCCACCTGATAATGGGCTAATACTCAATATATATACAATGTACTAACAGAACTTAAAAAAATAAAATCCAACCCCATCAAAACTATGGAAAAAATTAAGAAACATATCCTCAAAGGAAAAATGCAGATGGCCAAAAGGCACATGAAAAAATATTCCATATTGCAAATATCCCTTTTGGTGTTGTGTCAGAGTATGCTATCTTTACAATTTAGCTATATCTTCTTTCTAGTATTTTGATGTTTTTATTTTTCCTATCTTCCTGATATCTGATTGAGTCATCAAATTTCATTTCTAATTTTAATGTATTTAATGTATGTTTCATTTCATCTATCCAATTCCTTATTTGTGTACTAGTAAATGTTTCTCATGTTTAACCTACCATTGTTTATGCTTTCATTTGTTTATCCATTTATTATCATTTAGTGAGTATCAGTGTAATTTTTCTCATAAATTTTATTTGGGTAGTTAAATTTGTGTATTTTCCCAAGATCGTGTATTGATTAACAAATTAGGGTAAATTCCTCTTTCTCTTATTAACATAGTATCTCTATAATTATTACTATGGAAAAAGTAACCTCTCTTTGTTGCATTACTGCACTCTTATTTTATGTTGAGGACAACAGAGTATTGACCTGTATCCTGGATTTCAATTATATGGATTTTCAATTATATAATAAAAGCTTAAATCTGAACACCATACTGATTATTGGGAGCTAAAAGTTCACATGGTGTTTTGGCCTCATAATCCAGCCTTTGGGATGCTTTCATGTAAATCAGAAAAAAATAAAATTGCTGCTGTAGTGTGTTATCAGCAGAAAACTTTCCCAAGTACAGCACATGTTGAGATAAGAGAAGATATATTACCATTTCCTGGTCAAGAAAAATTTGGCTAAGATTCATGAATCTTAGCCAAGAGTTTTGTAAGACATGAAGCTTCAAACAGCAACTGACTCTACGTGTGTTGTATGACTGATATTAATAAGACTTGAAACAGATATTTCTTCAAGTTGAGGATTATAAATTCAGGTCACAGGTATGTAGTTTGTATATTTGACATTTTAGTATGAAGAAGGCTGCTCAGAATACCACAATACCCAAGTAGGAAAAGGGACAGATATTCCACAGAACTATAGAATATGATAGATTACATGTAACCAATTTAAATTAAGGTCATTCATTAACAATCATTTTCACAGAATTTTATTAATATATGCTTGCTTTTACTTTTACTATGAGTGAAAATTTTATGGAATGCCTCTACTAACTAGCAGAACAGTTCAGGGAATATTTTGTGAGACTATTCAGGACAGAGGAATTCTAGATGGATATTACATCTTCTGACACTTCAAATAAAATTTAAAGAATAATTCATCTCTGAATCATGACCAACCATGGGATTTCAAATGATGATTGGGAAACTATTCTGATTTCCAAAAAGTTATTTGCAAAGTTTTCTTTGGAAATGTCCATGCCCCTTATATTAAAAGGAACCATGATTTAGTCTCCAAACCTGATATTTATTTACTTGTAATTAGTATGGAGTCTTTAAGAGGTAATGTTAGACAGAAAATTAAAAATGCACAGTGAGATCTAGAATAAAGAGGATGAAATTCTTCTTACTAAAGTCTTCTTAGTAATAAAATATTAATTTAAGTGGCTTGTATTTGTCCTCAATCTCTTCAACCGATAGTACTATTCTTCACCCCCCCAAAAAAAATTGCCTCCCTTTTTCATACCTAGATGAGGAGACACATTTTTCTGCATCACAGTTCTGTGTGTTGGGACATAAGTGGTGTAGAGAAGCCATTGGTCCTCAAGATAAAACTAGGTTTTGACACTTTTCTGGACTTGAACCCATATACTTCAAAACTAAGCTCTGGTTTTCGTACTCTTTCTAATAGTAGAAATGCAGTTTTCTTGTAGAGATGGTTACCTTTAAATCCCAATCCTTTCTCACAGGGAACTTCCCGAAAATGGATTCAGATTTGTTGTGGCTATGGAAGAAGGGTAATGATGCTGCCAGTACCCTGTTAATTTAACATGCTTCATATTTTATGAAGAAAAAAAAAAGATGCAGTGAGGGAAACAAGAATGATTCTGAACCCAATGTCCGTGTGTCTTCTTTATTTTTTTATTTTCTGTTTTTGTTTGTTTTTGAGCCACACCCGGAGGTGCTTAAGGGTTACTCCTGGCTATCTGCTCAGAAATAGCTCCTGGCAGGCACGGGGGACCATATGGGACGCCGGGATTCGAACCAACCACCTTAGGTCCTGGGTCTGCTGCTTGCAAGGGAAAGGCCGCTGTGCTATCTCACTGGGCTCATGTATCTTTTCTATACCTCTTTATTGAGTATAAGTTTACACAACTTGGAACATAAAACAATATGACTCAGACAATGAGCAATATGATGGTATTCCTTGAGGAAGCTAAATTTCAGCAATTGCAATATCTTCATTTTAATAACGGAGTGGCTAGCTATAGCTGTTTACAGGAATTTAAATATCGTCATATATGACTATTTTGTCATTCTCAATAGTTTCTTTCCAATTAATATTTTTGGTATTATCTTTCCCATTCTTAATGTCTATGTATGCAGTTGACTTCATATGCCTTGACTTTTCAACACAACTGGGCTCGGACTACTATCTGAGTTTTAGCATTGCTATTGGTATTGGTAATAAACCAGAACTCATAAAACCAATATCATAGAAGTATACCCTATTTGTAAATGCCCCTTATCCATAGAAAGTTCAAAAACAACCTGGGGTAAAATGTAAAAAAAATCAAAATCAACTCTTCTATAACTGATTGTTTCAGTTATGTATATAAGTATAGCTCTTCTATGGCAACATTCTTCATAACATCAAGAACTTCTGATACTGCAATAAATAATTTCTTTTTACTACCTTTCTTTATTTAACTTTTGCTTTCTTGGAGTACTCACAATAAAAGACACAAAGATCACATGTAAACTGATTTTTATCAAGAACGTGTCTATTTTTTCTTCATTATGAATAGTGAGAAATAGGGAATTCTGTACAAGACTTATCATTTCCCCAATTTAAAAATAATAATAAAAAATCTATTTTGGTAGCATTTTAATTTTGGATTTGTTAAGTTTATTAACAGCTTATTCCTTAAATTTATGGAAGTACACGACCATATCTTCAGAGTAAGCATTACAGAGAGAGACAACAAAACAGTAATCCGATAGCTGTACAAACAACTATGAATTATAATCTCATAAATCTAAGTAAACTCAATTCAAAATAGTTTGTGTTTGCATTCTGAAAGTTAACAATATGATAATAAAGAGGCCTTGCAGTGAAGAATAAGCTATCACTTTTAGTTATAATTTACAATTCTGTTTAAACAGTGGATTTTTAAATTGCCCTTTGAGTACTGTGAAATTGCCTCATATAACTTGGCAACCCTGTTACTTCATTTCCCAGTTAACTGGATAATGCATTTTGTGCTCAGAAATCCCCAGCTAAAATTCAGCATAACACATAGTTTCAGATTTTATACTATTATTCTTAGTGTGCGTGACTAACACTCAATTTCAAAATTAGAATGTATAAATTATATCATTAGTTGAAACTGAAGTCCCAACATCCTAACCTAGTCAGCTTTTGTAATGGTTCAAAAATTTAAATGAAGGATATGAAGTCAAAATTCTATAAATGAAAATAAGAAAAGTGTCCAGAGTATTAATTAATTTTCTATGTTCCAGGTCTAAATGTCAAAAGATAAAGTTTTATTTAAGACTGTGAATTTTTGTTATATTCAGTGCATTAAAATATGGTTTTCACACAAAATTATTATACAAAGATGTATTCTACATAAATTTCAAAGTTTCGTTATTTGAAAATAACAATATATACTTCCTAATATTCTTTTGCAGCAATTCTTTTTTTTGTTTATACAAACATATGAACATTTCCTTACTCCTAGCATCTCTAATTTTTTTTACACAGGAATAACAGTCTTAAGGTATCTGAGATTCAATTCTTCACAATGCATCAGTGGCATTGAGTCACTATCTAGGATCCTAAATTCAGTAAGTAGCATTAAAAACACAGAAATATAGGCTATCAAATCTAGTATTCTCACTAGTTACTCTCATTTTTTTTAATTTTTATTGTGATCAATATGAATTATAAGGCTTTCAAAGTTATATTTAAGGTACCTAGTTATTCCAGTTTTTAAAAACCCTCCATGATAATAAAATATTACTAGGCATAAAATAATATTAGTTTTAACAACATGGAAAATGTTATGATAAATAAAATTAACCAACAGGAAAACATAATTTTATAACTTTATTTGTATGTGGTTAAAATATAGTCTAATGACATCTTAAAGAGTTCTTTACAAAGGTATATAATCTCAATGTAAGTTGGTCAAGTAATCTTGTATTTTTAATAATAGACAAATATAATAACAGATATAGTTTAATTTGGGATATCTAATCAATTTCTTACCTTTCAATATGATTACTCACAAGTTTTATGTTGCTGTTCCTTCCACCTGGCCAATAAGATTGTATCAAATTCCCAAATGAATGGTTACAAAATTACTAAAATATATTGTATTGGAGGTCAAATGTTGAGATATGGGGTTATTTCTCCTCATAAAGTTACACAAATGGAGAAATTATGCACGTGAATAAAAATAATGTGAACCTTAAAAAGTAACAACACAACATAAATGCTTTCTAAAACTTCCTAAAACATATTACATAATTTTAGATTTCATGTGTAAACTGATTAATAAAAATATACTATAAACATGTATTTGATTTGTGTTGCATTAAAATAGCTATGTATGTGGCTGGGGAGATAGCTTGGAGGTAGGGCATTTTCCTTGCAGGCAGAAGGACGGTGGCTAGAATTCCGGGATACCATATGGTCTCCCAAGCCTGCCAGGAGGAATTTCTGAACTTAGAGCCAGGAGTAACCCCCGAGCACTGCCTGGGGTGACCTTCACCCCAAAATAATGGGCTGTGTACTCAATATATATTAAATCTTTTGTTTTCTCTATAAAGAAGATCATGAGATATAGGTTTTTATAGGATAAGCAACATGATTTCAAACAAGTATCCTAATATTTTATTCCTGGTACTATATGGTTCTCTAACATCATTGGATATGTCAAAGGTGAGCTGTTATGATAGTCATAATGGTGATCTTCAGAACTTTGCCACAAAACTAGGTAATTAAGGGAGAGATTAATATAAAGAACAAATTAATATAAGAAAGAAAGTTTAGTATGTTAAATATATATTTTTTTTTCTGTATTTGGACTACATTTACATGAAACTCAGATTATTGCAAAAATATACCGGAAAAAAAGGAAAGCAATGATCTCAGGTCGTCAAATTGTAAAAAGGTCATTTTGAGTAAAAAATAATAACCTTTTTTTCTGATTGCTTAAACATTTTTTCAATAGTTAATTTAAAATAAGAAAATTTTTCCTTAAGGCAGAATGAATATCAAATTTTAGAAAAATGCTTTAAAATTTTGTAAATATATTTCAATTTATAATTTTAAATTAAGTATTTTATACAATTTCCTTATGAGACACAATTTGCATATTTGAAATCAGGATATAATATTTTTATGTTTACTGATCACAGTTATTGAGGAAAGTGAAAACATTATAAAACTCTATGTAACTATATTTCATTTTCTTTTCCTCACAGATTTAGAAATAATTTCACTGTTTTTTCTGCCCTTAATAATATTCTACATTTTTTTTTCAAAATCAAATATGCTATGTTCTGTAGTATAATAAGTGTTACATATATAATATTGAGGGGCTGGACCGATGGCGCAAGCAGAAGGAGTCTGCCATCTTTGCATTAGACCAGGACAAAGCACGGAGTATCCCCCTGCGTCCATAGGGTCCCCCAAGCCAGGAGGGATATCTGAGCACATAGCCAGGAGTAACCCCTGAGCATTACTGAGTGTGTTCCAAAAACAAACAAAAAAAGTTATATATCTGATATTGAATATCTTTAAAATTCTCTTAGCTATCCAAAAGATCAAATACTTTTAGATTAAGATATCACACGTCTGATTATTTTTATAAGCCTCTTTAATATTTTTTAATATTTAATTGACACCATTGTGAATTAAAAGTCTTTCACAGTTGTATTTTAGTCATATAGTGACAGTGAATTAGGGTTATTCCCATCACCAGTATTCACCTCCCTACACCAGAGTTCCCAGCATGCATCCTATACCTCCACCCAATGCCCCCGGAATGCTAGTGTAACAGGTCCTTTTGTATTTAGCTTGTTATAATTTGGGTCTCTTGATTTACTTGTCATTGACTTAGGCTTGGATATTTAGTTTTGACCTATTTTTTTTTTTTTTGGTTTTTGGGTCACACCCAGTGACACTCAGGGGTTACTCCTGGCTATGCGCTCAGAAGTCACCCCTGGTCTGGGGGACCATCTGGGGCACGGGGGATCGAACCCGTGGTCCATCCAAGGCTAGCGCAGTAAGGCAGGCACCTTACCTCCAGCGCCACAGCCCGGCCCCTTGACCTATTTTTTTTAACTCAATGCTTATGAGATCTCTTGGCCCCTGGGTCCCATCCACATTTTTTTTTCTCAAATGGTAGAAAGACATAGGGATATGACTCAAAACAAAATGATTCATGTTCTAAGGTTTTGTGAAAAATGTGGGAGCCACTTTCTAAAATATATAAATAAAATAAAAAGGGGAGCAGATATGGCATATTTTTGCATAGATGCAGTAAACATTGAGGGAATTAGAAAGAAAATTTCTTTGACCAAACAGCTACAGGGTGTCTTTATCTATGAAGCATATTGTCATAAGACCAACTACAGGTTCTAGGCATACTAATTGTTTAATCTAATTGTTTAACATCTGGAGCAATCTTTAGAATAGTAATTATTTGCTGTTACATGAATTGATGGAATTAAGGGGAGCTTAATGAAGAAAAAAATCAATGTTTCATGAACATCTATTGCTACAATTAGCACTATAAAAGTATTTCACTGATGAATATATTTCAGTTTTAAGCATATTTAAATAATTTAAATTTGCATATTGTTTACTTTTACAATATTTTGACATTTATTATAATTATTCATACATCATATGACACAAATTTTATGTTATTCCAAATATTTTACTTGGTTGTTTTTCTCCTAATAATTTATTATTTATTTATATATATTGCATATATGTCCAAGAAGACTTATGTTTTTAAATGTGATTGCCTTTGAATATATATTAGAACATGATAGAACTGATATAAAATCATTTATTATTTGAAGAGCTCCAAAGAAATGCTGAGGAGACCAGAGAAATCCCAACCTCAATTTGCAGCTAACCTCACCTGAATGACTGTAAGTGCATTGGATGCAATGCTGCTCAGGTTCTCCTGTACTGAAGTACCTAAGCTACAGGCGGCAGTGTGTAGAAGTCCTACAGGCCCTACAGTGATGCTAGGAGAGCCATGAGGAATTGAAGCTACCCACATTTGGAGAGACCACTGCATTACCCCTTTTCTTTTAGTATTATTTTTGTTTGTTTTGTTTGTTTTTTGGTTTTGGGGACACACCTGGTCACGCTCAGGGGTTACTCCAGGCTATGCGCTTAAAAATCGCTCCTCGCTTGGGGGACCATATGGGACACAGTAGAATCGAACTGCAGTCCCTCCTAGGTTAGCAAGAGCAAGGCAGATGCCTTACCACCAGCACCACCTCTCCAGCCCCTCTTTTAGCATTGTTTTAAGCATACAGTGTACAAGTATAATATTCCATCCATAAAAACAGAAACATACCAGTTAATTTTTGACCAAAGTCATGTCATGGTCAAAATTAGTCTAGCTAATATAAATAAATATTTTCTCTTCTATTTTCTCACATGTGACAGGGTCAAAAATCTTATAACAGCTGTTCTTAATGCATTTGCCTCTTGCCTATAGTGAAATTGCCTTTAATAAATATTTAAATTTCATTTAAAATGTACTTTTTAACTCATAAACCTTCTGGGCATCTATTATAATTGAAAAAGAGCAATTTTAAGTTTATTTATTAACAAAATAAGTACTTACAAAGTGAGAAATATAGGAGATAAAAGTTACACTAAAAAACTTGTAGAAAATATAAGCAAACTATGTATCTGATGAGAAAAGTATCTAAAATATAACTCTTGCCCCCCCCCAAATAACTTAAAGTCTCAGATGTAAGAAACTGTAATCAAGAAGGCCACCTAATTAATTCCAAAAAAAAAGCATAAAATGAATGTAAGTAAAACTGTGAAGCATATTTTGCTCTAAATACACAATAAAATTATGAAGCATTGTGCTTATTTGCAGATGGCTGGTTCATGCTCAATTCTAGGAGTAATTCCTGAGTAAAAACCAAGGACTAATCTCTGGAAATAATTATGTGTGGTCAAACATTCCCCTCACGCCACAAAAAATAAGCCATTTCTCTACCTTCAGATACCATACTGTAAATAGCTTATCATTTCTTAAAGGAAATGTTTTTTAAAAATATGTATACCTGGGCCAGAGTGGTGGCACAAGTGATAGGGTGTCTGCCGTGTACTCACTAGCCTAGGATAGAGCGCTGTTCAATCCCCAGGGGTCCTATATGGTCTCCCAAGCAAGGAGTAATTTCTGAGCACATAGCCAGGAGCAACCCAAGTGTCACCAGGTGTGATCCAAAAACCGAAAAAAAAAAAAAGTTGTACACCAAATAGCACGCTATTGGAAAGCTATTAGATCATTAAGAAATCAGAGCCTTTTCTTTATGTTTAAAAACAAGAATAAACAAAAGAACTTAGAATGTGTGTGAAACAGCAATGTCCTAGAAAGAGAAAGTTTTATTATACTTAAATTAAATTATACTTAAATTAAACTTAATGTCTTTCTTCAAATAGGGGGAACAAACAGAAGCAGGACTCACAATAGCTTTCAAAAATTTGCTTCTCGATGTACATTTTTTCTTTCTGTTTTTCCTCTATTTTCTCTTTTGGGTGAGAAGGTCATACCTGGCAGTGCTCAGGGGTTACTCCTGGCTTTACACTCAGAAATCGCTCCTGGCAGTCTCGGGTAACAATATGAAATTCCGGGTTTCAAACTAACATCCCACTGCATGCAAGGCAAATGCCCTACCTCCATGTTTTCTCTCCAGCCTAAAAAATTAACCCCACCGTGCCTTTTTGCAATGCTGGGGATTGAACCCAGGTCTCATGCATGTAAGAAAAGCACACTATTACTGAGCCACATTCCAAACTATTTTTCTTCTTTAAATAAAATAAATTAAAAACTAAAATAAATACATTGAATTGAGTAAATTGCTGATATATATGCATATAATACCATTTTAAGTATTAGTATGTACATCACAATGCATTTCATAATAATTTATGTAAATAACATTCCTTACAATATTATAAAAATTGGGAAGTACTTTTAATTACTTTATTTAAATTATTACATATTTGACATAGTTTATCCTAATACATTCACTTCCAGGGTAAAGGGGAACAAAATAAATTTTAAAAATGAAAAAAGAAAGAGGAAGGAATATAGAAAGAAAAGAAGTACATTGATAAGCAAATGCACATTTTAATTCTTAAACTTAGTGTTTTATTGTTGTTTTATTTAGGACCACACACAGTGTGCTTGGAGTGTACTCCCAGCTCTGCCCTGTACTTTTAGTGAATTACAACTCACTGTGGTACTCAGGCTGTCTTCATCTAAAGCAAGTACTCAGCCTATAGAATTATATCTCCATCCCTAGAATTATTGAAGATTTAACAAATGTAAACATTTAAGTAAGATCTGCATGACATGAGGTTAGAATTAATTTTAATATTAATAACAAAGTATTAATATTAATTCTATATTAAGAGGGAATATACATTTATATTTTAATAAAAAACTAAAATTATAGCTACACATCCCTTGTGTGACATTAGGTTCTACATGTATCTTATTTATCATTTATTTTAGTAAAGAAAAAGGTACACAGAAATCTTGTAGATAAACTATAGCATGATATTTTATAAGTATGGTTTTTCCACTTGGCTATTTAGCTTAAATTGTCACAATATTTTTGTAAGAATATGTATGATAATGCAATTTCAGTCCTAACTCTAACACAATGGATAATAAGCAGTAATTTTCTACAGTTTCCTTACTATGGTGACTGAATTCATCAGACATAATCATGGTATATAGGTTTGGTACATATTTATTCAACAGGAATTAAGGTGAGTAAAAATAAACCAAAAGCTAGAAAGTTATTTGAAAGTCATTGTAGGTGAGAAAAGTAAATGATGAAGGCTGAACAATCACTAGACATCAACTGGGGGAAAAAAAAGGCAAGTCACAATTATTTCCATTCCCTAAGTGAAATCAATCGTCCAAGAACACCGTGTATATGAGGAACAGTTATAACTCATTGGGTCACAGCTATTTCACATCAAGGAGAGATTTTTGTGTTGAAATAGAGATATAGCTGGTCAATTTTCACTACAATTGGCATCATCAGCATCAATAGTGCTGTGATCAAAGATTTCTTACTTTTCCTTTCATAATGACTGTCCCTTCCCCCTCCCCACAGAAGGCAATATAAATAGCCTCCAATTATGACATATAACTAAAGACTCAAATCTCAGAAACAATGTCTTAATTTTTATTTTATGTGTTCTCATTTCAGTGAGGTATACCATTTCTTATTTCCATTATACCTTATTTTTTCATTGTTTTTGGTGTATTTTGTCAACTAAGCAGGGGAAAATTTATATCTTACATATTTTTCTCCTTAGCAACATGTTAAGATAGTAAAGTGCGCCTTGTGAGGGGACATAAATATCTTCAATAAGCTTCTAATCTTAATAAATATAGTTTTTAAATTTTGTTTTAATGAATCAAAGTTTAATTTTTGGCCTGAAAATAAGACATGTCACTATCATTTCCATCCCCAACCATTCTTTTCTGACAAGACATATATAATTTTGAATTTTATGTTAGATACTTTATTTTATGTAACCAATAACAACAATACATATGGTTAATATTTCTTTAAAGCATATTTAATTGCTACTAATAATGGGTAGGTAATCCCTGATATAACAAAATATAATTCTATTAATTTTATTTACAACAATGCAATATAATAATCTATTTTTCTTATATACCATTGTATTGAAAACATGTTTATCTCAGAAAAATATATCGGGTCTCCGCACTTCCTTAAAAAATGCATTGTTTTATAATGTCTTAGTCTTCTTTGCCTTCTAATTCTTATCAAATAATATCAAGTAAGACGAATACTTCTAAGGTGAATAAATATACTAATTTTTTTAATTCAAGAGAAATAGAAATATATAAAGATTTTGTCACAAATAACCATGTCACCATCCAGATACAATTAGTGTTTAGAATATAATTTAGGTGGTCATATATATTTATATTTATATATATTGGATTTTGGGCCACACCCAGTGATGCTCAGGGGTTACTCCAGGCCATGCCGCTTTCCCCTTGTGCCACTACTCCGGCCCCAAGGCTGTCATATTTTTTAACGGCAGTCAAACTTAACTCTTAATAGATTCTGAGTAATCAATCAGCATCTTTTGAAAAATTAAAAAAGGAAAAAGTTTGTTAAAGGATGACAAAATGCAACAAGGCATGAGTGCTACTATGTAAAACAAAGCTAATCAAGTAGCTTATTATTTATTTTGGTAATTGTTATCTATCTAAACACAGATATTTGAAGAAATGGTGGAATAGAGTGATAAAAAGTGGACACTTGAAGAAAATGAATTCAAAGGAAGATTCAAATTTAAATTCAGCAAATTCAAGGCAAGACTTGCTCAGAATTTTGAAGGAGAAACATGAAAGGTTTGGTGAGATGAATATTGGAAGCGATTAATTAGGTCTAAATTATTTAACCTCATGGGATATATTAGAATTTGGTAAATGAATCGTCAAGTTATGATTTAAACAAAAACATTGAATCTTATAAAATGATAACCGAAAGATCTGTAAACATCTTTTATTATTTTCTTAATATTTTCATATTAAGTAAAATAGTTTATATTTAGCAAAAAGATAATTCATTTCATTGACAAATTATCAATAACTTATTCACATACCTCAATAAAATCTTACCAATTAGTCTGATGCTGTCTGTTTCTATCTGGTCTGTGAACCTAAAAAAAGGATTATACATTGCTCATGTCCATCTGTTTAAGTCTCTTTCGATCAGGAAGAGTTCTTTAATTTCTCTTATATTTCAAATCTTTGAAATGTTTCAAATAGTAGTTGACTATTTTATAGAATTTCCCTTGATCTGGATCTAAGTGATGGCTCCTCATTTTGAGAATTTTTGGCAGAGATATAAGAGAACTGATGTTCTTTTTTTCCCCCTAAGCTTGCTAATTATATCAGGAAGTAAAACTTTGACATGTCTTCTGGCTAGCAATATTAAAGTAGAGCTTGGTAGGAAAGGAGGAGTGCTAAGTAATTTAGTTACAGTTGATCATTTTCAGTTCTTTCCTTTAAATCTGAATAGCCTGAGAGGCAGTCAGAAACTGGAAGAATACTTAAAAGATATGGGGCAGGTTAAGTTTCACCTAACCCTTCACCTTTGCCTGACAGACAGCAGAAAGCAACAGTTTTAACTCAAATGGCCTGAATACAAAGACAATTTAAAGTGAAAATGCCTGAACTAAAGGTCTTAGCAGGCAAGCCAAGGACCCCTAGCAACACAAAATAGAGCAACATGCACCAGTCTGGAAAAACAGACAAGGAAGTGTCCAGTGTCCAGCAGGAGGAAAGAGGTGGACTTTAAAAAACAAATACAGTACATTTCACAATGAACCAAGGATAGTGTACATGAGAACCAAGTAGAAACCAGTGAGAAACCATTGTGAAGACTGGTATGCTTGGGATTGAGCCTGGATTCTGTCAGCCCCACACTTATTCTTAGAGCATTATTGATATTTTGGATCCAAATTATATTTGTAGGGTAATATAGTACTTTTGATTTTTCCAATAATCCTGGCTTCCAAAGATTTATTTAAGAACTATTTTTGTTTGTTTTATTATAAAATAGAATGTAAGGAGAATTACTTCTAAGTTTTAGAATTGGATACAATTTAAAAATAATCCCATTCATGGACAGCAATCCAACTATACAGATCATCAATTAAGTCATACATGTACAAACTGATTTCATTAAAATATTTATTTAAAAAAATAAAGACCAATATGAATTGTATATTGTATCTATACACAAGAGTATAACAAAAATTAGAATAATTATACCCGGGGCCCGGGAGATAGCATGGAGGTAAGGCAGTTTGCCTTTTATGCAAAAGGTCATCGGTTTGAATCCCGGTGTCCCATATGGTCCCCCGTGCCTGCCAGGAGCAATTTCTGAGCATGGAGCCAGGAGTAACCCCTGAGCACTGCTGGGTGTGACCCAAAAACCAAAAAAAAAAAAAAAAAAAAGAATAAATATACCCATGTCTAGAAAAGCTTATTCTGTAACCCATAGCATTGGTAGATATTATTTTTATAAGTTTATACTGTTTATAAATGTCTATAGTTTTTTTTAATCAGGCATCAAACTAGCCAGTACTAAGAAAACAAATCTGGTAGACAACACGGTGTGCAAGAGGTCAAACCCGGGTCTGCCTTGTAAAAGGCTATCACCATATATGTTCTACTAACTCTACAGCTCCAAATTAATTGGAAGTTCTTAAACATATTTATAAACAACTGCAGTTTGTGATGTGTTTCATAATCTTAAAATGTTCACTGCAATTAAGAGTATTTCCATTAGTATATACTAACTTTTAAGACTTTAAGAAAATAAAACACAAAGACTCATTTGTGAAGATAAGCCATGAAGAAAATAAATGAGAACAACACAAACTAAAGAAAGGATTGAGCTAGTTACGTCCCTTTAAAATCTACATTAGCATTGTGTGTGACACTTTGCTTTTTTTTCTGCTGGATATTGATGCAGTAAAAATAAGTTTAGAACAGATATAATTTAACCTGAAATTTAAGTGCCAAAGTAATTTTATTTATTAATTTGGGGGGAAGTGAAAAAAGATTCATTACTGACCTTCTTCAGAAAAAATAGTTCAAATGTCTTATACTGAATAAATTAGAAGTGACTCTGTGGGGTAAAGACTAGTTTGGGGTGATAGAGGGCTTTAAATCAAATTATAACCTAGAAAACATCTGAGACAAGTGCTATGAATCATGACTGTACACTGTCCCAGCTGGGACCTCTATTTGAGATCCAGGACATTAAGGAAATATAGAATACAAGATACTAACACAAACAACTCAAAACATTATGTTAGCATTTATTAATAGTCTCAGAGTAGAAAAAATACAATAAATGTTTTACTCTTTTAAATATATCGTGAGCTTTTAAAATATAAATGACATACAATTAATAACTACTTAAAAGCAGATAATATGAAAAGAAAATAAGATTAAAACAAAAATATATTCAAAGAAAAAATAAACTCCATGGACTATGTCTCCAAAATACATAATTTTCTAAATAAAAATAATGTTTGGCAAACTTACAAATAAAAAGCAGAAACATACATAATGTTCATTTTAGTTTACATTTTTATAATAATGTCTTTTGAAATTAATGTTTTAGCAATGTTATTTATGGATTTGTTAATTATTTTGAACCATTTTCCTATAAAACTTTTAAGAGAATTTCTTACAGTGGTCAGCAAAGTTATATAAGGATTTTTGTATTTCTTTGCACTGCATTTTATATCAGGAGATTTTGTGTCAAACTAAATTCTTTAAGTTTAGAATAAAATAACTATAATGTGTTGTAGGTAAATTGTGGATGACTATTCCACATATATTTACACAAAAAGCAGTTAAATTTATTTACACAAGAAAACTTACTTAGGATTATGGTAGTTTGCAGATGAAACTTAAAAATTATCTATAAAATACCATTAAAATATTTAAATAAATTAAAATATTTAAACAATGCATGTATGTGCATTTTTGACTATAAAATCAAAATTAAAGGGGAAAAATTGCCTGCCATGGAAGCAGTCTTGGAGGGAAGCCCACAAGGGAAACAGGACATTTTTAGTAAGGGGGGATTTTATCTTATGGTGATTCAGTTAAAACTTTTTAAAAATAAACTTTAAAATAATCAGAATAAGAGTGAAAAAATTTTAGTAAATGTTATTAGAAAACAGCTGAAAATTAAACCAGTTTTAAAATAGTTTGATTTTTATTAATCACTAGGATGATTGTGCTGTGTTTTTAGTTTATTTACACAATTTTATGTACCTACTACTTAAAAATTAAAGAAAATAGAGATAACTATACTATGAATGTCATGTTCAGTGAAGTAATTTCTGCATCTTTATGTGCATACTGAACAAAAGGAATGTTTATCTCCAACTTCAACTTCTCTGTCTCTTCTTTTCCTTTCCCTCTATCCTTTCTCTGTGACTCCTCTTTCTGTTTTCCTATTACTTGCCATCTCATTATATCACAATTCAATAAAAAATATAAACAAGACCAAGAAATAAGAAGCACTCATAAGTGTGTTTTTTCACTCATGAGAATTTTTCATAATAATGTTTGTCCATAATCAATGGTTAGTAACTGATATGACATTGCAGATTACCTTACTTTTTGTTCTAAAGATTATTCTTTTGCAAGATGAATTGAGCTACAATTAGAGTATCTGATAAATAGTTTAACAATTTTGTCACTGTTACAATAATTTAAATAATTTAGCTTATGATTTGCTTCAGTATGTCTTAATGTTACTGGAAAATTAATAATTTAATAAATTAAATTATTAAATAAAATTTAAATAAAATAAAATTCAATTATTAATCTTCATGTTATTTCAAAAGAACAAAACTGAGAAGTCTTAATAGCCACAGACTAGGCATATTTTACCCCTTACATTTGCAATTGGTTTATTTATTTAACATTATTCTCATGGTTATATAAATATTTCACTTTCACTTTGTTTAGTTAATTGACACATGGCCTAGTATCACTAAACTGCTAAGTGATTAAGCCAACAAAATTTTACTTTATACTTCAATATGCTTATCTTTTTCTTTCCTCTCTTTTTCTCTTTATCATCTCCCTATTCTAGCTTTTCAGAAATCTCTATCTATGTGTTTATGCATTTAGTCACTCCAAGACATTACAAATATATACAATGCAAACAAATACATATATTCTTCAAAATACAACTGGAGAAATAAAGGTACTACGTTAAGAAATAAATTAAGGGGGCCTGGGAGATAGCATGGAGGTAAGGTGTTTGCCTTTCATGCAAAAGGTCATCGGTTCGAATCCCGGTGCCCCATATGGTCCTCCGTGCCTGCCAGGAGCAATTTCTGAGCATGGAGCCAGGAGTAACCCCTGAGCACTGCCGGGTGTGACCCCAAAAAAAAAAAACCAAAAAAAAAAAAGAAATAAATTAAGATATTTCCATTTAAAATAAAATAATTAGTATCTTATGAATAAAGACATTAATATGTGAAAAGTGTTTTGCATACCTATTTATAAAAATGCTTATTTTCCTCCTTCCTTTTATAAATCGGTCTAAGTCTTATACTGCAAAGCATTTGGGATTTAACTTTTCTAATCATGTTTTCTGGAAATGTATCAATGACAGATAAAGAAGCCATACACTATGACATTTCCCTTGAGAGAAATACTTTCATTGAGATATTGAACTTTGGCATTAGCAGAAGATTACTTCCTGCGCATAATGATAATATTTGACTTACTAAAATGTTTTAGAATAACTATTATTCTATCTTACTATAAAATTTTTTTATCTTAGAAAAAGCAATGAGTCTTAAACTCCAGAATGTATGATTAGCATAATACCCTTCATATCCTGGGTCATTTACACAAGTTTCCTCAAAATGTATCTTAACTAATTAACTCCTACATATTTTATATTGCAGACCACAAACTCTGATATGGAAGAAATAAAAATATGAATCTGCTAAAGACCAAGAGATTATATTGAAGGAATGATTCAGGAGTAACAAAAATTTGCAAGATAAATGTGTGTTTAGCAGCCACTGAAAGCAGTCACTCAAAGACCTATCTAAACTCACATAGTTTGATAGGCTTAGAAAGATAGAGATTCATATCTGGCCTGTTAAAATTAAGGTACCTGAGGAGTTCTCAATTACTGAAGTAAACATGGAATTTAATCTGTCTGACTGTCTATATATTTATTACTTACATATTGTTCAATAAGTTATAGAATTTTTACAATAGTTTGTTTCAACTATAAAAGATGCATCATTGTATTTTAAATGATATTTGAGAAATGATCTATTGCAATTTATTGTGAAAGGAAAATAATGATAACTTGCTAATAATGTATATCTAAAAAATCAAGAAATTGGCATTTTGAATGATAACGGTGGCCTTTCTGAAAACATTCCTCAACAGTAAGGATTTTTATTAATAAAAATGTAGGAATAGAGAATGTTATTATGTTAATTATATTGTAAAATATAGTATTTTGAGTCGTAGATTTTTGGACTAGATTATGTAATATAATGAGGAAAGTATTTATATTAGACATTAATTTTTTATTTATTAGTCTAATATGTCAGTTGTTTGAATAATAAAATTTATGTTTTATCATTGTTTTATGTATATATGTATCATTATTATATGTCTGTGACTCATCTCTTTAAATATTCCTAATATAACCAGGCAGTTTAAAAAGCAATCACACAATTTTAGATACCTCCTTTATATTCAAATACATATTAGCATTTGACTAGAAATATCCTTTGAAGATTAAATTTGGGCTTTTAATTAATTTGAGAAGTTCTTATTTCATTAAAACATTTAAATAAAATATCCTTTATTTCATATGTATCTCACTAAATCATGAAATGCTATATTGTATTAAAATATATTTATTTAGGGGCAGACAATCTGGTTTGGATCACTGGCATCTGATATGGTCTTCAGAGACCAGGAGGAGTGATTCCTGAGTGCAGAGCCAGGAGTAATCCAAAACACCTCTAAAACTGGCCTCAAAGTAAACCAAACTGAAAAAAAATAAATAAAATATATTCATTTCAAAATACTTATGAAATACAATCTCTGAGTGATAATCAAAAATAATAATGGTAGAGTTGTTTAGATGTCATTTTTCTTATTATTCTTTTTTTCTTAGATTGTACAGGTAGATCTCACTCCAAAATATATTTGGGGTTAGTATATTTTTAAATTGAAATTTATGAATTCAAGTTACTATCTATTTAGGTGGTTACTATTAATCAACAACACGCTTGTTATGTGCCAGTGGTGTCCGAAGAAAGTTTCCTAATATTACAGAGGCTATGCTATGTTCAGAAAGCATCTGGGAGACAAGCAGTAATTGAACATATTTAAAAATCCACTGCATGTACTGAACAGATTTCAATGTCTGCTGTGTTTAAGGTCCACTGACTTGTGAAATGGCTGCTTTATTCACACAGATGTTAATATCTCCAGGCTCTTCTCTAGCTCTGTAGCTTCTCATTTACATATCTGCAGTAAGTTTGGTGTTCCTGAAGTGAGATACAGCTACTCGTCACTGTTCTTTGTTACAATAAAGCATGTTTGAGACAAAATATGAGTGACGGTAATTACAGCTCATTAAGGCTTAAGAAGAAAAATAATAAGAAACATAGCAATAGGTGTTCAGTCACCAGTGCTTCATTAGTTCTTTTTACTGTTTAAATACCTGAAGGTTATGAATATAAATTACTCATAAAAATGTGTTCTGAAAGTTTTATGCTCTTTTTTCATTCTGTGTAAACAGTATCGCCTGATGTTACTTTTAAAAATATGTTGATAATTTTTCAATGCTTAACACAATTTTCATATGCAGAAGTATGTGAAAGAATTTCCTAGTTTTGGAAATGCCATTTGACCCAATATAGTAGTTAAAACATGAATTCTAGATTAGGGACTACAACGATAATATAGCTAATTTTATTTCAAATTGGGGCATTCTGCCTGTGTGGTTGAGTTTGAATATGATAATTGTGTGTGTACATATGAAGGGGAAAGAATGTTAAAAAGAGGACAGAGAGACAGAGAGAGAGGGGGGGGGGGAATATTGAAGACACAGAGAAAAGGAGGGGGGAAGAGAAGAACGGAAAGAAAGGAAAGGGAGAGGAAGAAAGGGAAGTGGAGATCTGGAGGAAAAGGAAAGGAAACATTCCAAAAAAAAAATCTCCCCTAACTGCTTTTAATGCTTTTAAATTAGGTAAGCATTCAATTTTTATGTTTCTAAATCCTTACTCTTTTAGACTAGCTCATTAATAAAATTAAACAAAATAATAAATACCAAAAGTATATAATAGTAATAATATGCAATAATCATGTAATGAAATAAAATTCATTTTTATATATCTTAAATTTCTGTCTTCTGTGGTGGATGTAGTTATTGGTTAAATTATGCATTATATATTGTGTAGAATTGTTTGCATATATTATCTCTAACCTTCAAAACTTATGTTACTTTCTCATCTATATATTCAAGAACAATGGATTTCAGTGATACTAAATTATTTTCCAAATGCCAATTAACATTTACACAAAGAATCTCAGCTTCTTTGCATCAAAATTATATTATCCAATAAAACATATGTGTATAGAAACCAACTGGAGTTTATTTCTCGGATAAGGTTATTGCTTTATTTCTCTTCATGGAAATCTGAAGAAAATGTTATATTTATATTTATTACTGAACTTCTTAGTTCTTAACATTTAAATGTTGCTTTTAAATTTTCCTTTCAATCTGTGGTTTCTTCTTTGCATCACTGTGATAAATTTAAATTTAGTTTCTATAAGAACTAAACTTACAATTAAGTGTCAAGCAAATGTTACTTTAGAAGATAACAAAAATATTGGGTAACCTCAAATTTCTGTATGATTAGTTTATTTTTATATCATCATTTAATCTAGATTAGTTTTTACCTGAAATATTGTCTTCACTCCAAACTTTTGTAGAAGTATCAAATTGTTTTAAAATTGTATATAGGCAGAATCAAAATGATAGAACATTAATGAAACATTGTCATCTTGTGTTTAGAATCCAGATTTAGTATATTAACACTGAAGAACTTAAGCTATCAATCTTAATTACTGAGATAAAAATTATTCTCCTATATGTAATATTATAGATTTACGAAAATCAGGATTTTTTTAAATTGTGGTATCATGAATTTAAAAGAGTATATATATAATATATGAATATATATTTTTAATTTTAAGGGACAACATGACCTAATCACACAACCAAATTCCAAATATTCCTTCATTATTTTTGCAGTTTTTATGTGACAATAATTAAAAATACTCATAAGATTAAGTTATGATTTATATAAAAGTAAATTTTTATTTGTCATTTATTTCACCATAACTGGAATAAATATTATTACTAAATATTCTAAGAGTATTATGATATCTAGGAGAATGATATGAAAATTAACTAAACTGTTAATAATTGTATGTTTAACTTGACTAAGAATTTAAAGTATTATAAAATATTTCACATTGTAGATTTCTGAAAATATAATCAATAAAATTACTATTTATATATTAAATTAATGTAATTATTGTGTTAGATATATTTATAAAATGAAAACATTTGTTAGAATGCTTCTTCCACTGTAAGAAGTAATATTCATTTCAGCAACAAATTTTTTTTCTTGGTCATCCAAGGTAAAATTGACTTCCTGGTCTATACTATTCTTTCCAACATTTAACTAAAATTCTTTTGTATATTGTAACTCAAACTAAAAATGACAAATCTATTATCAGTGAACACTGAAAAGGTAATGAACCTGCTGACAACCTTGCTAATTAATGTCTATGAATAGACTTTGTAAAGACCTTGAAGGTCTACATTAAAGTTGCAAAACTATGTTCTAAATTTTCCTTATATTGATAAATTAGTACTAATGTAGGTAAGTATGAGATTTTTATATATGCTTTCTACAAATATATATATTTTAAGTGTTCTCTTGCAGACTACTTGTCTTACTGCATGAGTATAAAGATATATGACAAAGAGTATTCTTATAAAACTTGCCAGACTCTGTTAAAGATCTTATTTTCATTCCTTCTTAGAAGGTTTATTTACCTGTTTTAGGATACATGGATTCAAAGTAGCTTTAATTTTTACAGTTTTAGCTTTATCTACCAAAATATAGAATCCCAGTGTTACTTAACAAAGCTCAGAAAACGTCCCTGGATATTTTGTAGTACTAAAATTCTATAAATTTCTAGGTCCCTCTTTGAACTATACCATAAAGTATGGGCTGGCCCATGAGTATTATAGATTATGGTCTCGATGCGTCTAACTGGAAATTATTCAGCTTTAACTATCTATGTTGAATACACATGAAAAACGACACGACAAATTAATCTTCATTGATCTAGGAGTGAAAGTTTATGCTTTTCAAATGTCAAAACAAAAATGATGTGTGTTGCAGCTTATTGATTATTCTGAGCAAACACACTGAAAAAATAGTCTTTTGAATGTGCTACAAGCAGCTTATTATGATTGAAACAGGATGTCTTCTGTTCATGAATTTTGAACATAGAGAATGTCTTTATAGTCTCCTTCAACTAAAATGGTGTACCAACCTTTTACATTCCCTATCCATCATAAGATGAAGCTCCATTAAGAAAGTTCACATCTTAATTTGTCCTTATCAATGCTAATTTTTCACAAATGATTCTCTGATCTATCAAGTGAAATCATAAGGAAGTATTATAAAGAGAGGTGTTTGTGGATGATACATACATAAATTAATAGTACATTTTGATAAGTTTTATAGGGTCACCATTATTGAAGAAATATTTTATAGTATCTAATATAGAACACAGTCAAAAATTATAAAGGCAATTTTTATATACAGACAAGTATTCCTTTTCAGACTGATGAGCAGTCCAACATAAAGTGTACATTCTTGTATAGAAAATTATAATTTCTTTCTTTCTTCATATTTCACTTATTTCTTAATGCACTTATTGGAATTGGAAATCACAGTTTTTTGTTTATAAACAATCAACAAGAGATGCTCCTAAAAGAGCAAATTTATACATTGTGCTGAGAATTGGAGATTTTCCAGTTTTTTGTTTTTGTTTTTTAACATAGCAGAAGAACCTGACAAAATATAACTGGCAGATGGAAGTTAGAGTCTTGGAGGGTAAGGCCTATTTCCATTTAATTTGATCCTATACAGAACCAAGCAAAATGCCAAGAATAATGCTTTCTGATGGATTTTGATTAGCTGTGCTTGGCTGGTTTCTCTTTACATTACTTCAGTTCACACTCATTTGAGAGACTAGATGGAATTTCTTCATGGCAGTGGCACATCCATTTTGTACTAAAGATAATCAGGTCCAGCCACTATTTCCTTGCTTAGTCACATACACAACAACGAGCTTTCCCCTGCTGCTTCACACAAATTATTGAGACATTTTCCCTATTGCCAGTTATATCAGTCACCCTGATTTCCTTGGTTTGGGTTCTAAATATTATTCCAGTAATAAATGTATTGTTACTTAGAATACAAAACAGAAAGGAAGTCACCTTGAACTTCACTTCATGTTTCTCTTGTCTTCAGTATAAAGCTCATCGGTTTCTTCCTTGCGAATGAGACTGTATCACAAAAACTGCAATAAAAAGAAAGAATTCACCATCTTTTGAAATACTATATTTATCAAGCAGCAGTATTGACTTTTCAAAACTTGATTCTGGAGAATAGGATTGTTTTACTCTGTTATTCTTTTTTTTTTCATCAGTGAAGTTAGGAAATATTTGTGTCTAAGGATTTCTTTATCAAATAAATGTGATTTTATTATTATTTATCTGACCAGCATATTAAGTGCAGGATTATATGAAGATATTTATTCTGGAAAAAAGTGCTTTGTGAAGAAGTTCATCTGAGAAGTAAAAAAAAAATCATCACGGTAAGTAATACAATGATAGTGAGGTATTGGCACTCTCTAGCGATTGCTTAGTACTTAAAGTAATATAATTTGTGTAAAACATACACATTTTTAGTATTGTAAATAAAAAGAACTTTCTTTGAGTGTCTTTAAACTTATTCTAGGAATTCTAGGAATTATTTAAAATAGAGTTTAATTCCTGTTGTTGTTTTTAATTTTGGGGCCACAACTGGTGATGCTCAGGGGTTACTCCTGGCCATGCACTCAGAAATTGCTCCTGGCTTGGGGGACCAAGGTTGCAAGGCAAATGCCCCACCACTGTGCCATCACTCCAACCCCATAATTCCTAAAATATATTCCAAATGTATGATTTCTTTATTCATAAGAAAAAATAGCACAACAATGATAGAGCGGAATACCCAGCTTGGTTTTTTTTTCTGTTAAATAATGTACAAAATAGCATATATAGACCAATTGGAGTAAAATATGAGTCTACCACTAAAACTTGCTAATTCTTGATTAATTCTTCAAACCTTATCAGTACATATAAGGCAAAGTTGATAATTAAACCAAGTTGTTTTTCTCTGGGAATTACTAGGCGGATTTTACAGTTACTTTTTTACTCATTCAATTAATTTTTATTCAGAGTACATAGGTATTTTTGAATACTGAGATCATGTAAGAAAAACAGAGAACTAATTTAAAAGGGATTTTTAGGCACTCAGCAATGCTCAGGATTTACTCATGACTGTGCTCAAAGATTGCTCCTGATTAACTTGAGGGAGAACATGTGCCAGGAAACAAACAAAACAGGGCAAGTTCCCTACAACTCTCCAGCTGCTCAATTAAATAAATCTTGGCAAAAATTATATTTATGCTGTTAGAATTACATGAATACTTAAATAACCCCAACACTTTATGAAACAAAAACTGAAACATCTTTATTTGGTGCTCATCTCTTTATTTTAAAATCCCCTTGTTATGTGATATCTAAGAAGCCATTTGTTTCAGTAAAGTAGCTCGCTATTATTGTAATATATTATTTAGTTTTAAAGATTCTATTTCTCTTTTTGTGGGGAGGGCACACAAGGAAAAATGTTCAGAGCTTACTCCTGGCTATACACACAAGAATTATTCCTGGAGGGCTTGCAGGATGAAAATTGATGTCAAGGATTGCCCTCCCTGCTGTTCTACTTCTCCCAAATTTTTATTAAATAATAGATAATAAATAAATCCTTTCTAAATTTCTATTTCCATTTTGAATTTAAAAAAATCATATAAACATACACAAAATTAGTTGGTAATAGTGGCCAGTGCAATATTATAGAATGTAAGTTATTTGCCTTATAGGTTCTCAATTGAGGTTGAACCTCTGGGATCACATATGTTCCTTATTTCTACCAGGAAGGATCACTGTGTGTAGAGCCTTGAGTAAGACCTGAATACACTTGGATGTGGCCAAACAAAAAAATAAAAAAATAATTGATTGCAGTAATTTGGAGAATGTAGTCTGTTGCAAAGGGACTTGTAAAGTCAATAGTACAGGTTTGTTCTCCTTAACATAGAAGTAACTCTATGGACAGGGATAAGATGGTGATTTATCGCTGAAAATCAATGACCAGCGATCTTACTGGAAAATGAAACATTCTTGACTCTATTTCCTAAATATATTTCTCACACTCTTCCCTTTCTTTTGGTCTCTTTTACCCTCTCTTGCTATCTCTGTCACTCACAGTCATCTTTTTTATACACACATAATTAGTTTGCACTTTATAAAGGACCATTGGGGTTTTAAGCCATCTGTCTGAATGCATCTTTTTTTTTATGAAAACTTTTCATGCTTCAGCTTATTGCCATTTTGTATAACATGACTTCTTGTTCTCAACACTTGCTTCTTCAAGAATGGAAAAAATATGAGATTATTTTCCCTTTGCTACAAGTGCCATACCAAATTACCAACAAAGAGCAAAAACATAGTAATTCTCATCATGCCTTGTTATTCTACCACTGATTCACATACATAAGTTTCTTTCTTAATTTCAGCATTAGCTTCATAATTAAAATAATACCAATGTTATTTCTAGAAAAGACCCTATCATTACAATCGCCTTTGATTCAGAATAAGTTTACTAATACTTTACTAATATACTAATTTTACATAATATTTAAAAATATTTACTTACTATTTTCATTACTTTAAATTCTTTGTATTTGCTGGTGATCTTAGTTTAATTTTTATTAGTTTTTTTTTTAACATTTTGTTTTTTCTATGTTCATAACTTTTATTTTCTAGTCTCTTTGATTAAATTGTGAATATCTTTGGGAACCCGTGAGATCATTTAGCATGTAAGTTAATTTTCTAGTACATAGCCAACCTTGGTTTTACCTCCAGTGTCAAATATATATAGTTCACTGGTCACCTCAGGAGTTACTCCTAAATACATCAACAGGACTATCCCCTAAGCACTTTCAGGTGTAACACAAAAAGCAGTAAAGAAAAAAAATAAATATATTTTATCTTGTTTAAAGAAATGTTATATCACCTTGAAGTTTACTTATAAACTTCACTCCATACTGTTAAATTAAGCAAATTCATTTCATGCACAAAAAGGTAATAAGTTAAGTTGCTAACAAACATATATTTGCCTCTCTGTTTTCAGAAAGATTTACAGGCAAAATTATAATAAGAAATAAATAGTCTGACCACCATTTTGTACACATATAAATAACTAATGTAACAAAAATATTACTCTGACTTGAAATATAAAACTCAAATAAATAATCTATTATGGTGACAGAAATAGAAAAATGCAGAAATTATTTTTGTCTAGCTTAAAATGAAATGTATTTAAATATTCCTAAAATATACCTTTTAAAAGAGAAACACTATTAATAATTACTAAAATATATGATCATATTTTATGTACAATTCATTTTTCATGCCAGAGCTAATAACCTGAATATATCCTCCTTGGTGTCAATATCCTTAAATTTTACTATCATAAAATTTATTACAAATTTTCATTTTTAAATTTAAGGCATCCAATATCCCTATGATTGCAATATATTCTTATTGAATATAGAAACTTAAATCCATACATTCATGTCAAAAATGCAAAAATAGTAAAATAGAGGAAATTAAGTTGTTTCAGTACTTGTTAGACATATTTTACCACAGCTGAAGGACAAAAACATAAAATTAATAACGCAGGGGCCAGAGCAAAAGTGCAGCGGTAGGACATTTGCCTTTCACACTGCTTATCCAGGACAGACCTCTGTTTGATCTCCTCCATCCCCCAGTGTCCCAAATGGTCTCCCAAGCCAGGAGTGATTGCTGAGTGCATAGCCAGGAGTAAGCCAGCATAGCCCTGAGCATCAATGGGTATGCCCCAAACCAAACCAACAGTAACAACAACAACAAAACAGTCCAATTTTTATTGTACTCATTATAAATGAAAAAAAAATTCTCACAATTTCTCTTGGATTTAAGTACTCAATTGATACCAATTTCACACATAAATTGATATAAGAATAAAACTGAGGGGCCGGAGAATTAGCTCTGAGAAAGGATGTTTGCCTTGCCCACAGCTGACCCAGGACTGACCTGGGTTCGATTCCCAGCGTCCCATATGGTCCCAAAAGCCAGGAGAGATTTCTGAGCACATAGCCAAGAATAACCCCTGAGTGTCAGGGGTGTGGCCTCCAAACAAAAACAAAACAAACAAACAAACAAACTGACAAAAATTAAAATATATAAAAAGACTTGATTTTAGTAATATGGAGAATATGTGTGGAATAAAAAATAAACTGCCAGCCTGCCTTCTTTACTCTTACAGTTATACTGACTACTAGGTTAAAATAGACTGGGAAATAAATAGGAAAAATAGTCGAGCTATATTTAAACATAGGCAGATGATTAAAGTGAGTGAACTAATTGTGATTGTAGAACATGTTATAAAGTGGTCAAATTCTGCATATTATTCTAAGACAAAACCTTAAGAATATGGGAATAAATCATATGTTGTTTGGGAGAAAAATCACATACACATATTTATTTATAGAGGATGAAATAACATTTAAGAAATCACAAGTCTGGTTTTGTCAATAACTTTCATATCCTATATTTCTTGGAAGAATAATATTAACAGAATAGGGAAAATGAGAGTTGAATTATAGTATTGGAAAATTAACATAAGAAAGTCATCATTTTATATAATTATCAACAAATTTGAAGTGTTTCATAGTAGCAGTAATACAATTCTTTGTATTAATCTTCTTCACCAATCAAATATTATTTAAAAATAATGACAGATATTACTACACTGCTATCAGGGGAAGATGAGGGATGAAGATGAACTGACTTTTACTGAGCTTAGTCAAAGGAGTATTAGGAAATCATGTGCATCCAAAGCCATGGACAAAAGCACAGTCTTAGGAAGAAGTGACCAAAGAGAAAAATGTCAATGGCAGAAAAATGTACTGCTATTTATGGTTTCATGGAAGAAAATAAAAATACCAAGAATTGCAAATGCTAGCTTGATATTAATATATACATATATATGAAACATAGATTTTAAAAACACACATTGTAATATTATAATAAGAAAATTGGCTTAAATACTATTAGTTTTTGAAAATATTTAACAATAGAGATACAAGGCTTTAAACTCTTGGGAGTTAATAATATCATTACAAGAAATCTTTGAGTAGCATCTGAAATGATCAATAACAAATGGGATAAAAATAATATGTAGCTGCCTGTTGCTAAATACCTGAAAATTAAATTTCAATGATAGCAATGAATACAGACATGGGGATATGGTAGTAAGGGCATTTGGAGTTCTTTTTAGCTTGCTTTGATTTTTGTAGTAAAACTTGCATAATGGTCACTTTCTGAAATTGAGATGAAAATTTTAGAAGTTTAAAATTGAGGATTTATTTTATCAAGCTCTCCTGAATGCTAGTCTACAAATTTGAAGTGAGATTAATGAGTATTAGTATATGTTTTTCTTCAGCAATGTTATATAGGTAAATCTTTAGGAAATAATTTGTCAAGAATCTGTGTCAAATCAGTGCTAAGATATAGCCTACAAAATATGATAGAGTGGGGAAGTCTAGGAGTCATAAAAATGTTTTACAGAAAAAGTAATTAAATAAGTCTACAGAGGGAGTTATGCACATGATATAGCTTAAGGAAAATGTAAAGTTAATAGGATCAATATATATATGTATATATATAACTTGTAGTGTGATTAAAATGTTATTGAAGTTAAATTTGTCTTTAAGCTAATTGAAAGAAACTTTATATAGGCAAAATGACATGTTTTATATCCATTATTTTAGGTGATTACATATGAATACAAACAATAAATAAGCACATCATGCAACCATGTAAAATACATTTTACCCCATCTCAATTCAGAATTGTTTATGAATCATTGATAGAGAATACATGACATAAGTATTTAACATAAGTTATACTGGAACTGTGTAATAGAAACAAAAGTTAAATAAAAATACATTTTCTTTAACTATTTTTCATGAGATATAAATATCTGGTAATAAATTCTCAGAGCAACTGTTTAATATTTTATATTTTCTGCTTATAGTTGCCAAAGACAGAAATGTTGTCTTCAATATTATCTCTTTTAGAGAACATAATTATTTTTCACAACACATTATATCTTAAGTTATTACTAATTTATGGTTTGTGAATCTTGGGTCAATTTTTATACTATAGACAACCACTTTTTCTTGATAAGGAATATTCAGGGCAGTTCAATACTACATTGTGTGGGCATTCACCCTGAACATGGTTGATCCTGGTTCAATCCCTGTTGATGTATTTAAGGGAATTAATGTACTTTCCACGGGTGATGAACCCCCACTGTAATGGCAGTTGAAGTAGGACGCATATCCTGTAACTGATAACTGCCCTGAAGTATAAAAAGGGAGTTGGCGATTACTGGGGTGCCCAGTGAAAAAAAGAGCAAGGCCTGTCAGCCCACTGGGGGTCAGAGATAAATTATTAATAAGATGCTGCTTTCTTATCATCTACCTCTCCCTCCCTCTCTCCCTCTCTCTTTCCCTCTCCTCCTCCTTCTTTCTTTCTCACCCCCCTCTTTCTCTCTCATCTGGCACTGGGTTTTTGCAGATCCCCAGCATCTATAACCTATGTACCCCAACATGCCAAGACCAATTCCTTAATGTATAGCCATGAGTAACCCCTGATTATAACTGAATGTGGCCTCAAAACCCATAAGAAACCAAACAAAACAAAAAGAGTAGGATAATCATTTTGCTAATAATCAGCTAACAAAATATCTCCATTAAATAAGTACAAAAATAAAATATACAATAGAAAACAAAAGACTTTTGGTTTATCTCAAAAGGCGATGTGGACAATTTTGCTAAAATAAACAAATGTAATAATCTCTATAACAGACCTAAATTAATGTAAAAACAAAATGATCAAACAATAAGAATTATATCATTATATAATTATGGCATTTTAACTCAAAACCTAACCAAAATGTGAAAGATTTCTAGTCTTAACTCCTTTTAGATTTTCTTTGATAAATACATTTGGTACTGTAATTATGGGATTTTTGACTAAATAAATTACTCAATTACAATAGAATATATTAATTTAGAGAAGTAACTCATTTTTTCCTTACAATGTTTTGGTAAAAATGAAGGTTGTGTAGCAAGCAAAAATCTACATCACAGTTTGAAACAAATATTGGGACTTGAACAAGAGCACAGCAGTATGGTATTTGCCTTACACATGGAAAAACTTGGATGAACTTGGGTTCAATCCCAGGCATTCCATTTGTTCTCGCAAGCCTGCCATGAGCGATTTCTGAGCATAGAGCCAGGAGTAATCCCTGAGCACTGTCAGGTGCGACCCAAAAGCAACATCAAGCAAAAAAAGAAAGAAATACTAATTATAGTGGGACAACCAGTAGTGAAGAGGGCCACAAAAAAGAAATAGAATAGGAAGGGGGCTGTGGTTAGAAAATTTTGAAAGTACTGTTAAAAGAAAGAAAAGAAATATACTGTGAATTTTGTATGCAGTGACTGTAAATCATTACTTCTTTCTTAAGTTTTTCTTAACCTGTCTGTTAGAGCAAGTCAGCAGATAAACTCATAATCATGCAAAGGAATATAATATTATTTTTATTTTGAAGGGCATCTTAAAAATGTAGGGATACATTTAAAAATCATACAAAAGGTAGATTAACTTATTTATTTTCTTATACAGTTGACAGCCTTGCATATGGCTGACCATAGTTAGATACTGTCATTAGCACTACTAAGAATGATCCTGAGAAGAAAATCAGACTAAGCGCACTACAGGCAAGTCTCCGCCAAAAAGCCATCTTCTGAACATAATCTGAAGTTATTAATAATTTAAAAGCAATGGTCATTTTCTAAACAAAACATCTATAGTTGATTTTCCTGCCCCTTTTTACTTGCTTCTTAATCTATAAAGTTGCCTCAAAGGTCAAAACTCAACAGAACGAGACTGTTCAGTGGAAACTAGGTATTGAACACATGAAAATTGGTATGTAAACTATCAAAATCATTTGCCAAGAGGGTGGTTATTTGAGTAATATATTCAGCAATAATAACTCCTCTTCTTTCTGAAATAAGAATATGACATTATATTATAATACTATTATTGCACACATTGCTATAAATTATTTAATTAAAGCAATCAGAGAATTATTTTTTTTCTCACACGTGGCTTTATTCAAGGATTTTTCCTCGGCTCTGTTCTTAGTTTATCTCCTGATATTCAAAGTACTAAATGTGATACAAGTGATCCAAACCGTATGTGTGTGTGTGTATGTGTGTGTGTATGTATATGTATATATATGCAAGATGAATGCTATCTCTCCAAAAATATGAACATATTTTATTATAATTTAAAGAATGTCATTACTTTACAATCCAATAGTTCTGCTATTGAATAATTTTGCTTTATTCCTTTGTCTGAACTTACAAGGTAGTATCTTGGTGTGGGTTATATGTAAAAAATAAATAAATAAATAAATAAAATTTTGTCAAAAATCAGCCTATTATTTTATTATGATTGCCATAAAAACAAATTTTTCATGGTATGAATGAAGTTCTGTTTCCTTACTAATAATTAACTTGAAGTACATCTTAATTTATAAAGATCCTGTTTTGTTTTAGCCTCTAAAATTCAGGGGTCCTCAAACTATTTAAACAGGGGCACAGTTCACTGTCCCTCAGACCATTGGAGGGCCAGACTATAGTAAAAACAAAAATTATGAACAAATTCCTATGCACACTGCATACATCTTATTTTGATGTGAAGAAACAAAACGGGAACATATACAATATGTGGCCCGCGGACCATAGTTTGAGGACCACTGCCATAGATCTCTACATTTCAGAGAAAATAAAGTTCTAATTCATAATCTCTTTAATTTCTTCCTTGTCACTTTCTTATTGGAGAATAATCTTTCCATTAAATTCATTTCATAGATTTCTCCTAAATAGATAATAGAGGATAATATTCCTCAGCTAAATGTCTTTAATGTTATATGTTCACAAAAGTATCGAGATGTAACAATGCATGAATTCATAAACTCCAGAAATAAGGGTGTGGAACTTTCAGGAGAAAAATTCTGTCTAATATCAAGGAATAATTAAATATTTTGTATTAAAAAGGGAAATTTTATTTCAAAGTATTGTAATAAGAAAGATTATAGTACCCATCTACATTATTTTATTAATGTTAACTGAAGTAAATATCTGGTTAGCCCAAAAAGACTGGAGATAAGAGTTCCATAGAATAGGCTATTGCATTTAAAAATGGCATTTCTCAGTCAGATAAACACACTACAGTTTTTCAAAATTAGCAACTCCAAAAAAAATTTGCATTATAGAGAGCTGAAAGTTTGAAGCTAAATTTTTTTAATAAAATGAGCCCAGAATGGAAGGGATTGTCTGATGTCAGTAGGAATCTAAGTATAATTTTATAAAGTTGTGGGAAAGGTCATTTTTCACGACAATAAAAAATGAGTTAATAAATTCCATAAATAAGAAATAAGGCAATAACAGTGAGGACACAGGACAGAAGGTGACAGATGAGTGTATGATATTTTATCCAATTGCACAGATATGATAGAAAGCTCTAGGTTGTGAGTATAGCTTTCCAGATATCTGAAAGTAGTGTGGGGATACCAGAGGTGGCAGCTTTGGCTCCAAACCACACTGGAGATGTCAGTCATAACACTCACCTCTATGAAGTTTCTGTCAATGAAGAGTTTCTGCACAGATTAGTGGAAAATCAGTGGAGCTGGGCCAACTCAGGAGAGGTACACTAGCAAAAAAACTAATTGTACACTAGCAAAATAACCGAATATTATGGTTGATTGCACTTTGCCACTTTCTGAGGTTCTAGATCCCACATACACACAGACTTGTCCTATAACTGCCAGCATCAATGGCCCAGAAAGAAACAAGTGTAATTATACTTGTATCTACAAGTCTTTAAAATTAAGAAGACATTTGTGACCAGAGTAATAGCACAACAAATAGGGTGCTTGCCTTCATGAGTCAAAAATGGGTTCAATCCCCATCATCCCATATGGTCTGCCGAGCCTGCCAGGAATAACATTTGAGTGCAGAGACAGGAGTAAATCTTAAGTCCAGCAGAGTGTGACCCCCTCCAAATAAACCAAAAAAAAGTTACCGAAATATTTCAGTATCAAAATGTTTTCAGATTTCACGTATATATTATATATATTATATTGTATATAATATAATATATACGTGAAATCTGAAAACATTTTGATATTATGAGCTAGTTCAATTTTATGTCTACTTCCTGACTCCAAAATAGTTCAGAAAATAAAAACCTGTGCGTTCAGGCACATAGCTTTGTGTGAAGGATGTTGAGACTTTCTCTTTTGTATATACACATGCATTTTGTAATGAGAAGATAACATTTATCCATGTTAAATATTTTCCTTTGAGTATGTTCTCTTCTCCATTCTGTAAATAAAAGCACAATCAGTTTTAGAGACATAAAACAAAACCTAATTGTCAGAAAGCATGGTAAATAAAACCACATGAATAGGGACATATGCACAGGAACTCTTAAAGAGCCATTAATAATTGCCACTTTAATCTTCAATTAACTATACATAGAAATAGACTTGACTTTTCTTTGTTGTCTTCTTCGTCCTTTTGTTATTTACCTACTCCTTTTCATGTTTGAAAATGTTATGCTGTCCAATCATCCTCTGAGCATACTATTTTCTTTCTTTATATATCAATGAAAGAGATTATCATTCTTCTAGCAATCCAGACTTCTTATCTTGATCACTATTTTTGCTTAACAGTTTGATTGAATAAAAACTATGTCTAATACTCCTATATTTCCAAAATCAAATATATATCGATTATTTTAATAAATAATATAGAAAATTACATTGTAAATGAATGAATCTGTGAATAAATTAATAGCAAATACAATTTGAATTTTCTCTCTCCCTTTGGTGGACTTTAGCACCAATACAAATCAATGAACTATTGAAGTATAGTAGATATTTAACTATGTTAAATGTTCATAAGATTGAATTATAGAAACCAAGGAATGTAATTTACATCACACAAAAATACTTGATTGTATTCTGAACTGTTTTATATAGTATAACAAAGTTACCTCTGATTTTTATGTCATCTTCTGTCATTTCATTTTTAACATATTGATACATTTTTTCTAAAAATGCATTGCCTCAGACCTACTAAAATGAAACTTGGCTTAAGCATAAATCAAAAATTTTATTCCACTTTACTTTTTATTATCAAAATGGTCACTTTTTTCATTTAAACTCTTGGTAAGGTCATTCAGTTTTCACCTATCAAACTTTCATTTCCTGCTGTCGGAAATGAAACATCTCTCCCACCTATAACTGACAACAGTCACATTTCTTGTGGGATTGATTTCTTTCATCTCATTCTTTTCTGTGTTCTTATCTTTCTTTCTCATTCTTCCTATACCTCAAAGATAAGGTCTGTATATTTTCTTGTTGTGTACATTTTGTTTTTTGTTTTGTTTTGTTTTTATGGTTCGCTCCATTTGTCCTTTGCACGCTTCTTAGTTTGTATCTCTGCCTCTTCTTTTCTCTATTGGCTATGATTTTATCTTGTCCTTTTCTCTAAATTTTTGTAATTTCTTACCCCCCTAAAGGGGGGCATGCTAATTTCTATTCTCAATGCATTAATTTTAGATTATTTTTGCTATTTATTATTTAGCCCTACAATTCACCTTACAATTTTTCTGCCCTTTGCTCTCTTCTCATCTTATAATTTCTATATACTGTGTTCTCATTACTAATTCAAAGGTAACTAGAGATAATTCGGTTATTTTATCTAATTATGCTTTTGTTCTCTTATTATGCCAATGCATAAGTCTGGGATCAATTTTTATATTGTAACCATAAACATTTTCCATAGGTTCATAATAGATTCTAAAATTTTGAATCTAAATTAACTTGAAATGGATATTTATTTGTCTTCCTAAAAAAAGTTTTGTGGTAAAATATTGATTCCAGTAATTACCTCAGCTAGTAGAAGAATAGATGTTAACTATTTCTAATAAAATTATAACATTTATAAAGATTAAGTGAAGATGACTGAATTGAATAAAAATATTTCTCACCCATTGTATTTATTCTAATTTATTTTAATATTTTCTAATTATTAAAAGAACTTAAAAAATTATCTGGAGCTAGAACAATAGTACAGTAAGTAGTGCTTTTACCCTGCACTCATCCAACTAGAGTTTGATTCCATCAACCCATATGGACACCAAAACCCAACAAAAGAAATTTTTGAGTCCAGAGCCAAAAGTAAACCTAGAGCCAGCATAAGGTAGTCCAAAATGAATAAATAAATAAATAACTATAAGTGTATGTAATGCACATTAAGTATATTACTGTACCTAATTATATTTCCAAATATATAAAACACTAATTTTATTTCAAAGATGCAAGAAAGCTATAGGAAAAAAGTGACATAAAAAACATGTAAGAAAAAAAAACATGTAAGAAAATTGTAGTTATCACTTTAAAACTTCTTCCCCAAAGGAAACTCTCTCTTGAATAATCTTTTAAAATATAAATCTACATAATTTGATTGCTTACTATTGTGAAAATCATAGGAATATTCTCATTTGCTTCAGACTAAGTTGCCAATGAATCATACTCTAAACAGTTGAGCTTGAGATAAACTAAGCATTATTTTGATTCTAAAAAACAATTGTCTTCTATAAAAAAATTAAAAAAAAAACAAACTGTATCTATGGTAATAAGGCAGTTGTCGCTCTAAAGCATGCATGTAAGTTGTTTTTTGATTGTTTGTTTATTTGTTTTGGACCACAACATTTTGATGCTCAGGGGTTACTCCTGGCTATGTGCCATCAAACACTGGACTGCAGTATAACCTAAGAAAACTTATAAAGTTTAATTTCTAGTTTACTAATCTAACCTACCCCTTAGTTGTAGGCATAACAGTTTTATGTGCATATAAGAAAAATATAAAAAATATCATAAGTGAATAGATATCAAAATCTGAAATCTAAAACTTATATAATAAATATAGAACACCATAACAGTTTAAAGTAAATTTATAGTATACATAAACATAAGTTGTTCATATATTAAATAGAGCTCAGGAGACCTGGAGGGCACTTCCAGTAATATTTGTCAAGCCAAGTCAGCTGTTCAGTACAAATATTACTGATGAATTAATTAATTATTTAATTCCTCTGGTGCTTGGAATTACCTGGGTCACCCAAATCAGCTAAGTGATCAAACTTAAATTTCCTAAGTACAAAACTATATGCTATAGTAATATCACTCACTTTCTCTCTGTCTCTCTCTATGTACATATTGCAATTTTTTCCCTTGATGAACCTTAGTATAAGTAAAATAATGGAGTGCAAGGTGGACTTAATTAGTAGTTTAAGTCTCACCCATCTTCTAAAAGTTATTCAGTCAACTAGACAATAGAATGACTGGTGGTACTGAATAACATATATCAGCCAAAATGTTTCCTTTTACACTGATCTATGGCCAAATATATTAAGATCAGGGAGGTCTTGTGGACCCAAACAAAAAGTAGAATATAGACAGGGTTTATAAGACTGGACAGATGGCAGAGTATAAGTAAGGCTCATAGGCAGCAAACTCTGAAAGCTCAAACACCCAAGTGACAAGGTGCAAGAGACAAGTGTCTCCCTCACAATCATCAAGGCATAGTTCAGCACTAGGTATGTGAGATAGGAATCGCTGGTGTACAGTTGAAGAGAGATCTAGTGACAAGAAATGAGCAATGAGGTCTCACATACCAGCACAGTGGCTATGGTTAGAGGACTAGAAAAGCTGGGATAAGACAAGAGAAATGTCCTAGGTAAAAAGTGAGAGAGCCCTGGAAACAGGGCTAGAAAATAAAGGATCTCACTATGCACCAATGGCCAAGGCTAGAAATTAAGAGAGGATAGGATAGGAAATATAGGAAATAGGAAACCATTGTAGTATAAAAGAAGGTTTAGTGTGAAGAATTTGAAGAATTCAGACAATGGAAGTAAATACTGAATAGAGAAAGGCTTTATAAGAAGAAGATCATACCTTCATATTTGGTAAGTGAGTAGATGGAAAGGGAGAGTACTCTAACACTCCTATAATAAGAAGATGACCTACAAAAATTATTGGCACTCATAAAACATCGATTATATCAACCTTGCAATACTTTAGAAATTTTGGGTCAAATTGATGATACAGATTTTTACAGTGCTTGACTTAAACACAGGTGTCCCTAGTTCTCTTTCCCAAACCACATAGATCACCTGTCAAAATTTATCCCTGAGTAGAGAATCCCTGAATCAAGAATAAAATCTAGGGGTCGGAGCAGTTGCACAAGTGGGAGAGCATTTGTCTTGCACACAGTAACCTAGGACCGACTGCAGTTCCATCCCCTGGCATCCCCTCTGGTCCTCCAAGCCAGGAGCAATTTCTGTGTGCATAGACAGAAGTAAGCCCTAAGCATCACCGTGTCTGACCGAAAAACAAAAAATAAAAAAGAAGAAAATCTAAACACCACCAGATGTACCTCAAACACTTTTTCCCTAAAAAAATGTTAAAAAAATATAAGGAAATTAGAAAAGTAAAGCATTAAAATTATTTCTTAGTTTAAAAAAAAAAAAAGTTTAGGGCCTGGGAGATAGCATGGAGGTAAGGCGTTTGCCTTTCATGCAGAAGGTCATCGGTTCGAATCCCGGTGCCCCATATGGTCCCCCGTGCCTGCCAGGAACAATTTCTGAGCAAGGAGCCAGGAGTAACCCCTGAGCACTGCCGGGTGTGACCCAAAAACCAAAAAAAAAACAAAAACAAAAAAGCACAAGTTTAAGTTAAAGTAAGCCTTCATAAGAGTACCATATTATAATAATGCAAAATTTCTTAGAACTGAATAGTATTTAATTATTATTACAATAACTGATCAAATATAGTTACTGAATTAATTTTGTGCATATCTCAAACTTTTATTTTCTTAGACCATAAGAAAATACTTAGTTTTTATGCCTTCTCAGTTTTCATGCCACATATTTTTCCCAATAAACAAAGATTCTCTAGTATTGCCTTTAAGTTCCCTAAAATATTTGGCATCAGAATATTGATGCCCAATAGTTTTGCAAGGAAAATTTTGCTTTCTACATTCTTCCTAATAAAGTCTCTTTAATAAATTTGAATTTTTATAAAATAAAAGTCAAAGAAAAGTGGCAGGAATATAAGAAGCTTAATCTTGCTATGCTTTCCGAATATTCCAAGAAGAAATAGAGTGAATAAAGTGAATTGAGATAACAAATATGTTATCTATTGCTTTTTTCTTCCTCAAAATTTTGAATCAGACCATATCTAGGCTGTTGAATTTAATTTTTTGAAAATTGATACAAAATTAAAATGTAAAAGGAGCAATTATAGGAATACAGTTATGCTGAAAATACTACATTTGCTATGAAAATTATTATCATAGGGGGAAATCAGATATGAGAATTCCTTCCAAATTCTCCCTTTAGAGAATACAAAAATTAGGATAGGACCTTTAGGGCTTGTCATTTTATTTATTCTTATGTATTAATTTTTTGCTTGTTTCTATACCACATTTGTGATGCTCAGTGGCTCTTTAGGTTATTCAAGGCTTAATCTTGGCTCTGTGGACAGGAGTTATCCTGAGCAGTGCTTAAGAATTATATGAGATTGTTCTCACTTCGGCAGCACATATACTAAAATTGGAATGATACAGTGAAGATTAGCATGGCCCCTGCACAAGGATGACACACAAATTTGTGAAGCGTTCCATACTAAAAAAGAAAGAAAAGAATTATATGAGATGCTAGGACTTGGGTTGATCTTTTTCAACGCAAAGAAAGGATCTAAGTGTTTTACAATTCCTCAGTCCTCCTCCTATTTCTTAAATAATTATTATCATACAGATAAGATTGAATGTGCCTTAAGGGAGCATCTTAAGAATGGATTGAATTGTTTATTCATCTGTGCACTAATCTGCAACTTACAACCTCTTAACCATTCTCTCCCTGAACCTTGTCTTATATTTATCTTTGACCTGGTTTAACAATACCATGATTCCAATGCATTCTCTCTGATACTTTCTCATTAATTTGTTTGTATGTTTTGAAACATTTTTATCATAAAACCGTGATTTACCAATTTGTTCATAATACAGTCTTTGAGGCATTCAGTGGTCCTCAAACTACGACCCGTGGGCCACATATTGTATTTGTTCCCGTTTTGTTTCTTCACATCAAAATGAGATGTATGCAGTGTGCATAGGAATTTGTTCGTAATTTTTGTTTTTACTATAGTCTGGCCCTCCAATGGTCTGAGGGACAGTAAACTGGGTCCCTGTTTAAAAATTTTGAGAACCCCTGCTAGATAGTCAAGCACTAATCCCTTCACTAGTATCCCTTACCTACCCTTCACTAGTATTCCCAATTTACCACCCACCATTAAAGCCTGCCTCATTGAAGTAAAAAAAAATGCACTTCCTATTGTTTATTTCAACACAAGTCAAATGAAATGATCAAAATTTAGATCAACAAATACCAATTTGAATTAACTATTATATTTCTCAATGGTGTTAGTAAAGGATTTACTGGGCTGTGGTTGCTGCCAGTTGAGTTTTCTGTCATACTGTTTAGGCTCAATGAGCTTGGTAGTTTCCTATGCAATTTGCCCATCAGATTTCCTATGATACCACTATAAAATTTTGAGGTGTCATATGGCTGCAAGATGCACAAGGAACCATGCCATTCAGGATTTATAGATCTAAATACATTTGGTGACCTGGCATTTTGATAAAGTTAAGCAGTTTAGCTGGGTCATTTCTCTCAGAGAGTAGATGTAGGCTGAGTTACAGGGCTGTTCCAGTTCAAGCACAAAGGGAAATCTGCCCTGACCAGTGGTCGGCAACCTGCGGCTCTCGAGCCACATGTGGCTCTTTAAACATTTAATTTGACTCTTCTCTGTTTTCTGTGTTCCGGATGGCTGCTCCAGGACTCAGGAATGCTCCTAGGCTATCAGTACACGCCCGGTGTGCAGCTCCCTGGGGCGGCTCCACACAGCACCAGTTGAGTCATGTGGTATGGAGGGCATGACTTTCTGTGTGTGCCACACAAGTCCAGTCAGGTCATGTGGTTTAGGGGGCGTGACTTTCTGTCTGGCACGGCCATTGAGGCAGCATTTTCTCTACACTACGGACTGAGGAGCAACAGAGGAGAGAGCTGTGTGTGGGTCAGTTACTGCATCTTGGTGCCTAGTGAGTCACTGTCCAGCCTGGACTCTACCCATCCCCTCCCCTGTAGGACAGTATTTGTATTGGGGCCCTGTGAGCTAAACCTTCATGCATTTTTTTAATCTAGGAGTCAGCAAAGTAAGTTAGTGGTTCTGAGGTCAATATATAACAGCACCAGTGAGGACTATTTGAGTGAACACTGCTTAAAATATCCATGATGAGCCCCACTAATTTTATAATACTATTTACAAACATAAGATGCCATATATGCATCATCCACAGATTCCCCCCCCATAACAGTGTGTCATCCTCAGTTCCCCCATTACAGGGAGTCATCCACAGATCCTCCATAACAGTGCGTCATCCACCAATAAATACACAGATAAATAACAGTGCATCTTCCACAGGAAATAACAGAGTGTTACCCACAAAGGTCCCCATAATGTGTCATTCAATATACTTTTATGTAATTAAGGATGCCAGTTTGGATTTGGTGGCTTTATTTCAAAATGAAACATTTTATAGGTGCTCTGTTTGACATGGCTACAAAGAAAAAACAACGAAAAATTGAAGACGAAAGCCGAGAATTTAAAGTGCAATGCGTTTCAGAACATAAATGGCTTTCCAACCTGTCTTATTTGTAAAGAAAAATTGGCGCATAACAAAAAATCTAATTTGGAGAGACAGTTTACAACAAAACACTTGTCCTTTGGTAATCAATATCCTGTTGGCGATGCAAGGAAGAAAGAAGTTGAGGAACTTCTGAAGAGTCAAGAAAAATTGGCAACTTTGAAATGCAATTGCTAGGTTTAAAAAACAAAGAACTGTGGAGCTCGAAATTTGAAAGTCTTTGTCCTAATTTAAAAAGATTGGAGAAACACAAATGTGAACTTAGTTCACATCACAAGTGGTCTGCTTTGAAAGACCTGGAGAAGGAAGATATGTTGATTTTTAACACCTGGAATAGTATTCCTGACTCATATAATCAACTAAAAAAAAAAGCTAGTGTTTGCTGTTCTTTCCTTGTTCGGGTCTACAAATTTTGCGAACAACCATTTTTAAGCATGAATCTTATCAAGAGTAAATTGAGAAATCGTATCATCGATGAGAACCTAGAATCATGTCTAAAATTAAAAACAACAACATACAAACCTGACTTACTCAAACTATCCAAGGAAATGCAAGGCCAATGTTCACATTAGTGTTTGTGACTTTGTCAGTCATTGTCAGGATGTAATTTTCTTTACTTTTGTAAGACAAATTTTATGGAACTTAACATTATCGATAATATCGGACTAAAGTTTTTGTTTTATTAGTTGTGTTATTTGTATCCTCCCGACCTATGTGGATACTTTCATGCAGAATATTCTCAATAAAAACTTATTGAAACTAAAAACAGTGTACCATCCTATGTAGTTTTGGTTTTAAAAATGCTCTCTGGGCCAGAGAGATTGCATGGAGGTAAGGCATTTGCCTCTCATGCAGAAGCTTGGTGGTTCGAATCCTGGAATCCCATATGGTCCCTTGAGCCTGCCAGGAGTGATTTCTAAGCATGGAATCAGGAGTAGTCCCTGAGCGCTGCCACCCCCCCCCACAAAAAAAAAATAAAACTAAAAAAATTGTGGCTCTCAAAATAAATTTCAATCGTGGTTTTGGCGAGATTTGGCTCAGTTGATAAAAAAGGTTGCAGACCACTGGCCCTGACCAATTCAGACAACTCAACAGAGTAATTTGCTTGCACTGGATGGGAAGTATTGATTGCTATTATTTTCTTCTGAATCTGGGTCCTTTACTGTGGGAAGTTGCTGCTGGTTTTTTTGATGGTATAGTGGGTGTGGGACAGATGGTCTCTCATGATTTTTAATAAAGTCCTGGAGTATCCAGCTCTATAGCCCTGTCTCACCTAAGAGCGTCACAAACTACCATAGAATATTATTTTATCTTATTCTCAGACTTTCCCCATTTCTGTTGGAAGGTCTAGCAGTGGTCCTCAAACTTTTTAAACAGGAGCCCAGTTCACTGTCCGTCAGACCATTGGAGGACCAGACTATAGTAAAAATAAAAATTACGAACAAATCCCTATGCACACTGCATATATCTTATTTTGATGTGAAGAAACAAAATGGGAGCAAATAAAATATGTGGCCCGCGGGCCGTAGTTTGAGAATCATTGGTCTAGGGCAGTGGTCGGCAACCTGCGGCTTGCGAGCCACATCTGGCTCTTTACACTTTTAATTTGGCTCTTCTGTGTGAGGGGTTGCTCTAGGAGTCTGGACTCTGCTCCTAGTCTCTATCAGTGAGTGCCCTGTGCGCAGACCCAGTGGCCGACTCCAAGAGTATAAGATGATACACAGCATCAACCCCAAAGGTGTCCCCCCAACATCATCCTTTCTTAAACCTTTCCTTTGATATGTAAAAGCCCACTGAAATGTACTTTTGTCTCTCTCTCTCTCTTGACCTGAAGCCTCCTGATATTGGGAATTGGCTTTAATAAAGAAAGAGGTGTTCTAGCTTTTTGGGCTCCAGGCAGAGAGTACAAGGTAAAAGGCTCTGGACTCCATGATCATCCATTCCTGGTTTGCTTGGTTTATTATTTATTTCCTGCTACCCTGCTTCTTCAGACCAGGTTGGTGGAGTTTAGAAATGCAGTGCCTGAAGTGATCTTAAAACACGCATTTTATTTTGCACAAGAGTGGGCAACTTCCGTGAAGGGATTCTCAACCCAGGGTTTTCTTTTCCATGAATTCTCATGATCAGAGTACTCATGATTAAAATTGTGAGCTAATACCTTAAATGCTGTTTTTCATATTGATTATGACTTTCTGCATGATATAAGTGCCAATTGGAATTTTTTTGCAAGAGTGGAAACATTTCAATATCTCCTTCTCAGACACAACTATCCCAGAATCAGATTCTTTTTTAAACACATCCTTCTTATGTCTCACTGTAAAAACTACTTGTGAAACTCCCCTGCAGAGAAATATTAAGTTCATAGAGAAAATGAACAATGTCTGTCAAATACACAAGCTTAGCTACCCATTCCTTGTCCAAGTGGGGCTGTACAAAGTCAGAGTTCTGCTCTCACAGGAATTGCACTACTTCTTCCCTCTTGCCAATAAGACGAAAGAGCACCCTTCCCCTTAACAGCCCCTTCACTTCCTCATGAAGAAGATGCTAGTAGTGGGCATCCATATTCTCACACAGGGTGGTGAATAGCCTGGATTTGATCACAATTGTGAATTTCACAAATTATCTTTACTGTGTCATCTGTCACAGAATATAGTTCAGCAGGGATTTTTTTTGAATCCAATCTATCATTCAATGAATGGATACAATGTACGGGTGTGCAACTTCTGTTTCTTGTGACTACACAAAAACACTGAGCATGCACAGTGCATCATCTGTACATACAGCAACACATCAGATTATTATTCTGAGTGAAATGAGTCAGAAGGAGGGATGTAGACACAGAATAATCATTTGTGGCATATAAGAATAATAAATGGCAATATGGTAATAATATCTAGAAAAATAGGGATGAGGGACAGGAGGACTAGTCCAAGATAGGAACTTGCCATAAAAAGTGGTGAGTTCAGTTAGAATAGAGAAAGTTACATTATGACATTGATAGTTGGAACTAATCTCTCTGGACAAGAACTGGATGCTGAAAATGGATAAGTGACATGCATGGTACCCTTTAATTAACAATATTGCAAACTATGGTGTCATACAGGAAATTTTGCAAACATCAGTGTCATAAAGGAAAAGAGAGATAGAAAGAAAAAAGCAAAATGCCTTCTCCTGACATAGGCAGAGGAGGGTGAACAAGAAGGAAACAAGGGACATTGGTGGTGGGGAAAGTGCACTGGTGAAGGTGATGTACAGTTTATGATTGAAACTCAAGTATGAACAATTTTGTAACAAATATGCTTAAATAAAATTATTTTTAAAATGTTTCAGGCACTCTATCATAATTCCTTAATGATATGATATCATATACCTTTAATAAAGTGCTGTTTTTCTGTTTCTGTTTTTGTGTATATTTTAGTTTGATTTCTTGTAGCACACACTAAAGTGTCAATGGATTTTTTTTTCCCTTTCAATGAAATCACTACTTTTCTCTGGAACACTGTTCTTGCTTTTAAAGATTGCTAAAAGGTTTTTCTCTTTTACCTGTTTATTTCCATATTGTAGGGTTAAAATTTCAGCACATTTTGGTTATCAAAAGGAAACATTTTTAAATGTTTTGCTTCCTTATTATCAGAAATCAAAGCATTTTTCCTTGAGAAGGGTGTTCACTATCCAGAATTAACAAACGGTCAGTGGATTGAAAAACTGTACTTCATGATAGATGTTATTTCACATCCAAATCAGCTTACTCATAAACTACAGGGGAAAGAAAACATCATTTTTTCGATGTTAGAAGAAGTTATTTCGTTTGAAAACAAATGATCTGTTTTTGCTCAAGATTTTGACAGAGAAACTTTGATTCACTTTCCAAGCCGGTTGAAACATTGCCAAGAAAATAATTCTTTTTTTTTTTTTTTTGGTTTTTGGTTTTTGGGTCACACCCGGCAGTGCTCAGGGGTTACTCCTGGCTCCATGCTCAGAAATTGCTCCTGGCAGGCACGGGGCACCGAGATTCGAACCGATGACCTTTTGCATGAAAGGCAAACACCTTACCTCCGTGCTATAGACCTGGAGAAGGAAGATATGTTGATTTTTAACATCTGGAATAGTATTCCTGACTCATATAGTCAACTAAAATACTAGCATTTGCTGTTCTTTCCTTGTTCGGGTCTACATATTTATGCAAACAATCATTTTCAAGCATGAGTCTTATCAAGTGTAAATTGAGAAATTGTCTCACGGATGAGAACCTGGAATTGTGCCTAAAATTAACAACAACACACAAACCTCACTTACTCAAAATTTCCAAGGAAATGCAAGGCCAATGTTCACATTAGTGTTTGTGACTTTGTCAGTCATGTAATTTTCCTACATTGTAAGGCAAATTTTAAGGAATTTAACGTTATTGATAAATAATGTCGTTCTAAAGTTTTTGTTTTATTAGTTGTGTTATTTGTGTCCTCCAGACCTATGTGGATATTGCATGCAGAATATTCTCAATAAAAACTCATTGAAATTAAAAAGTGTACCGTCTTATGTATTTTGGATTTGAAAAATGTGGCTCTCGGAGCCGGAGAGATAGCATGGAGGTAAGGCTTTTGCCTCTCATGCAGAAGGTCAGTGGTTCGAATCCTGGAATCCCATATGGTTCCCTGAGCCTTCCAGGAGCGATTTCTGAGCATAGAATCAGAAGTAACCCCTGAACACTGCCAGGTGTGACCAAAAAACCAAAAAAATAAAAATTGTGGCTCTCAAAATAAATTTCAATCGTGGTTTTGGTGAGATTTGGCTCAGTTGAAAAAAAAGGTTGCCGACCACTGGTCTAGATATGAAGCTCAGCTCTGCTATAGGTACTTTACCTAAGCTAACTTAAAAGAATTTTATCAAGAGAAAATGTCTTATTCCTACTTTCACTCAATATAAATTTCAATGCAATAATTTGACACATTGATTCAAATGGCATGAAGGGAAGCAATAATTTAAAGTATGAAATTTTTTATTTATCAATATAAATAAATTCAGTCAATATGGATGATCAATAAGATGGGTCAGCTTTAAATTTATAACCAATGTTCTATAAGTAATTGACCATCTAAAAATGAACTTATTAATAACACATTGGCTTACAGTGCTTTTTCACACCCTATTTTCATTACCTAATTAATGAGTTTCTTCTCTATCCTCAGTTTCAGATAATATAGCTTACAATTAGTAACTTTCCTAAGAAATATAATGTACCACTAGAAGTAGAGTTGATCATTACAATCATTCCTAGTTCTCAGTCAAGAGAGCCTCTTATCACACCACAGAAATTGGCGCACATCACAAAGAATGAGAACAAGCAGGGTTGGAGGGCTGTGGAGAGAAAGGAACTCTTATCCACTGCTAGTGGGAATGTCATCTAGTCTAACCTTTATGGAAAGCAATATGATGATTCCTCCAAAAATTGAAAATTGAGCTACCATACGAGCCAAGTATACCAGTCCTAGGGATATACTCTAGGAACACAAAATACAATACAAAAATCCCTTCCTCACACTTATATTCATTGCACAGCTATTTACAATAACCAGATTCTGGAAACAACCAAGATGCCCTTCAACAGAGGAATGGCTAAAAAAACTGTGGTACAAATACACAATAGAATATTATGCTGCTGTCAGGAGAGATGAAGTCATGAAATTTTCCTATACATGGATGTAGATAAAATCTATTAGCTGAGTGAAATAAGTCAGAGGGAGAGAGAGAGACGCAGAATAGTCTCACTCATCTATGGGTTTTAAGAAAAATAAAAGACATTCTTGTAATAATTTTCAGAGACAAAAGAGAGGAGGGCTGAAGGTGCAACTTACCACATGAAGCTCACCACAAAGTGTGATGAGTGCAGTTAGAGAAATAACTACACTGAGAACTATTATAACAATGTGAATGAATGAGGAAGGTAGAAAGCCTGTCTAGAGTACAGGCGGGGGTTGGGTGGGGAGGAGGGAGATTTGGGAACATTGGTGATGGGAATGTTGCACTGGTGAAGGGGGGTGTTCTTTACATGTCTGAAACCCAACCACAATCATGTTTGTAATCAAGGTGTTTAAATAAAGATATTAAAAATATTTACATAAATGTAGCAAAAACAAAAGCAACTGTGTATTAAAAATTATAAAATAAAATTCTAGATTTGCCTATCAATAAAATACACCAGTATGCTTTGTTTTGGTTATATATGTCAAAATGTCCTTTTTTCTTCTCAAGTTTTCTTGCTTTTAGTTTTTAATCTTCAACCTGTTAAGATGTTTTATTCATTATAAAAATTTTTGATAGCTGTTGTTTCCCTAATTCTTGGAATTTGACCTACTTTTATTTATAGTGAGTCAGAGGGTGAGAGAGGCTCTTGTTCTTTCAAATTAAAAGAGAAAAAAACATTTGTAGAATTGACATTAGATAAATACATTGATAGACCAGTGTAACAAGCACTATTTATTTCACTAAATGTACTTTGATGTAATAAATTGAATTTAAAGCACTTAAGTATTAAGATATTAAACTGTACCTGAGTCACTTGAATTAATGGAGTATGAAAATATGCATTACTTATTCTATTTTATGAAGTGGAAATATTCTGGTTCATTAAGTGCCTAAATTTTCATGATGAAATGATATCCATCAGATCTGCATGCAAAATTTTTAAATATACATACATTTTCAATTTTCTAATAGCCATCTAATGAGCAACCACATTTTTGTGCACATTTTTTATAGATTATGATTTTGGACATAAGGCAAGATAAAATAGGGGCACATTAATTACTCTTTCCTAAAGATATTAAAGTCATAGTAAAATTGAATATTTTTTAGTTTATAGGTTTGTTAACATTTCAAAGATAGAACTATAAACCTATATATTCTAGAGTAATCTTTGAGTTAAAAGAGGAACATGATCTGAGAGATATTGCCAGTTAGTTACATCATATCAATAAACAAGATCAAAAAATTTGTTATAAGAAAAAATATAGAGGCTAGAAAGATAGCACAGCAGTAAGGCATTTGCAGTGAGTGCAACAGATCTAGGACGAATCGAGGTTCAATTCTTTGCATCCCGTGTTTTCACGATGCCTTCCAGGAGCATTTTCTGAGTGCAGAGCCAGGAGGTTTACCCCTGAGTGCACTGGATGTGACCCCAAAACAAACAAAAAAAGAAAAAATATAATTTCACTCAAGCTATATGGAACTGCAATATATTTCTAAACAAACATACATATTACAGAGGTCCATTTAAATTTATATTAATACATCAAGTATTATCTCAGACATTCATTTTAGTAAGTATGAGATAAACACTTATATGTCAAAAAAGATTTTAAAAAGTGCAGAATACTAGAAGCTTGCTTTAAAGAAACAATAGTTGTAACAGAGTGGTGTCATTAGTGGCAGATATGACAGTGGACTGTGTGGCTTGTTTCACATTCTTTTTTTTTTCTTTTTTTTTTGTGGTTTTTGGGTCACACCCGGCAGTGCTCAGGGGTTACTCCTGGCTCCATGTTCAGAAATTGCTCCTGGCAGGCACGGGGGACCATATGGGGCACCGGGATTCGAACCGATGACCTTTTGCCTTACCTCCATGCTATCTCCCGGGCCCCAGTTTCACATTCTTAAGAAAGGTCTCTGGCCCACAAATGCATACAAACCATGCCTTCCCTGCAGCTGATTGTGTACCTCTGAAATTTAAAACATCATAGTTTTGAAATTCTGGACAATTTTATATGTTTGAGGCTGTCATCCCTAAAGTAACACCCCAATTTAACAAAGAGATATAACAAGAGTTTACTAAACTTTCTGCCATTGTATTCATGAGTTCTTTGAGATACAATAATTTTTATAAATGAGTTTGCTACTGCAATTTTCCTTCCTTCCTTCCTTCCTTCCTTCCTTCCTTCCTTCCTTCCTTCCTTCCTTCCTTCCTTCCTTCCTTCCTTCCTTCCTTCCTTTCTTCCTTCCTTCTTCCCTCTCTCCCTCCATCCCTTACTTCTTTCTTTCCCTCTATCATCCAATGTTATATTTTTCTTTCTAATTTTAATAACTTTTCTTTCAATTATCTGAAACAAATATATTGTAATCAACTATGTCAACTATGTGATGCATTTTATTTAAATAATGGAAAAAGAAAGACTGGTGAAGATATCAAGAATTATGAGAAAGCAAATGTTATAATGAGAGAAATTATTTTTATTTTATTTAGATATTTTATTATCAGATTCTATATTTTTGGCTAATCATGATATATACAATGAATATTGACTGAGTAAATTTATTTAAAAACATTGATTTTTGTGGTACAAGTTAAGGTTTGTTAGAGATAGGAGATGGAGACTGTATTTTCAAAGAGGAAAAGGAAGCATAAAAGTACAATCTCTTTCCTACATAGAATACTAATTATTATATTAAATTACAATCTGAGAACACATTATTTAGGGAGCAAATAGACTGAAGGTTGCACACAGCTGTATAGGTGAAAAGTAACTTTGAGAGTAGCAAATAAAGATGACTACATAAACTAAGACTTGAAATTCTAGTATTATTGTAAAAAGATTGCCTAGTTTAAAATTAATTAATATAAACACATTAAAATCACATTTTAGGAGCTTTATTTTGTAACTTTCTATTAATTAATTGATGTTTCATTTTAATTAAATCTATATAACTAATTTTATCTTTCATCTCTTGTACTTTTGGTATTGTAACAAATGTGTCATTTCTGGCACTACTTTCTATACTTTCTTTAATTTAATTTTGGATTACTGAATTATTGGTTTTTTTTTTTTGTTTTTATTTTGTTTTTGGGTCACACCCGGCAGTGCTCAGGGGTTACTCCTGGCTCCATGCTCAGAAATTGCTCCTGGCAGGCACAGGGGACCATATGGGGCACCGGGATTCGAACCGATGACCTTTTGCATGAGAGGTAAACGCCTTACCTCCATGCTATTTCCTGGCCCCGAATTATTGTTTGTTTTTATAATGTAAATATTGAAGTAATTTAAGCTAGTGTTATTTCCTGTAACAAAGTCCTTGAAAATAAAAATATGATCAGATGGGAAGCATTACATATCCCAAAATATAATTTTTCCAGTGATATGAAATGTTTGAAATAGAAAAAGTAAAACATTTCATAAGACTTGGAAGAATTTACCTGTAAATAAAAAAGATCTACTGAAAGTAATTGGCAAACAATAAACGCTTGAGGATGTGATTTCTAAGAAATTCAGGATAAAAATACAGCTACTCAGAGGTATTGCTGTGTTTCTAGGTTAGGTGTTTTAATGTTCTTTGACATATGTGAGTTAAGAATAGAATTCCTTTTTAATTATTCTTGCATAGTGAACCATATTCAATCCCCAGATTCTGAGCTTTAATATATGTCTATGTATTTCCATTAAACAGTTAATTAGTATATTGCCAAGGAGGTGAAGAATAAATATTAATATCATATATTTCATCAAGTTCTAACAATTCCAGCAACATGTGTTTTTGATAGCATACTCTGCTTTCTTTTTTCAAGTTTGTCTTAAAAAAGGAGAACCTTTGTTCAAGAACATTTAAATTTCTGCTAAACTTTCATAAAGTTTTTTTTGACAATTGATCCACTTCAGTGGCTTATGAATAAAATGCTCACATTATATCTTAAGATTTCCATTACCAGTCTGAAAGATGAAAAGCATGCGTGTTTCATGAAGATTTATAAGAATGACTGATATGAAAAATAATAGATGCTGATAGAGTATACACCTGAGTTCTAAATGAGGAAAAAGCTTATTTATTACCAATGCAGTTCAGTTGAGAGAGATTGCATAAGAACTTGGAACACAGAGGTTTCTGGAGAGAAATATGAAGATGGCTTGACCTTGCAAATGTTGAGTAATTCACCATTACTCCTGGGTATTATTCAGTCTAATACAGGTAAACAGCGTGATATTGCCAACAGGGGGAGCTATAGACAGAAGACAAATGATTCTGTTTTGGATAGTCATTTAGTTGAGCAGACAATATATTATATCCTTAATGAACCACTCAGAGTGAATTTAATTGATGACCCAACTTAGAGATTCTCTTGGAGTATCTGTAGAGAATTGGATACAAGCTAAGTGCTTAACTTGGATTCCCTGCTGTTAATAGAGTCACTGCCATCTGGAGAAGATATCTTCTAATATGCAATTGCAACATTTTCAGTTGCTGCTTCTGTGAGAACTGGTAAAATAAAAAGAGATTTATGAAAAGGAAAAATAAAAAGAGAAATTATGTTTTTCTCTGTCATGTTCATTAAATAAAGATTGCTAATATCTTAAGTATATATATTTTTCCTATCAAGTGAAAAGAAAAATAATTTGTATTGGATACGAATAAAGAAATTACCTCTGTGGTTGTACATTAAATACGTAAATTTTTATATCAACTAGTTCAGGATAACAATGATAATAAATAAATTAAAAGTAAGAAATGTTAGGGTCTGGAGATATAGCATGGAGGTAGGGCATTTTCTTTGTATTCAAAAGGACAGTGGTTCGAATCCCAGCATCCCATATGGTCCTCCGAGCCTGCCAGGAGCGATTTCTGAATTAGAGCCAGGAGTAACCCCTGAGGGCTGCCAGGTGTGACCCTAATAAACAAAACAAAACAAAATAGTAAGAAATGTTGCTCATAAAAATTTAAGATAAATTGTGTTTATATGATTAGGAATAATTATTAAGTCAATAAAATTTTATGCTGGAATATATTTCTGATACAGCATAGGTGGGAACAAAAGTTATAAATGGTTTTATCTACTTATAAATACACCAGAAAATCTGAAAATATGTTATTGTAGTAATTGAGAATATTATGGGTCAGTTATTTAGATCAAATTTGCCATAATATAGCAAATATTTTCTAATTTTTGTTCAAAATATGCCTAAATTTACAGTTTAATCCCACACACTATTATTTAACATATATTTAGAAAATATTACAATTTTTCTACGTATATAATAGAATAAAAATCTTCCATAATTCAATAAGTATGCATTTTATGTATATGTTCTTTCTATTTATGCTTTTATATTTTCCTGATTACATGATAATATAATTTTATTAGTGTAATTCCTAAGATTTGTTATAACTCCAAATAATTGATAAAGTAGAATGCAAATTTGCCCACTTGAGACAATTCCAAATTTATTGTTATAATAGTGTTTTTATATTGTCAACAATACTTGCATATTTTTTGATATGCAATTAATTTATTTGAATGTACTTTCTAATTTACATGATTTCAAATATTAATTATTTTCTCCTCCATAATCAATTTAACAGGTACATTGTGTGAAATGTGAAATATATTTATGTAAAGTAGAATGAGATTTAGAGAATGATAAATTCTAAAAATTATTTATTGAGAAAATGGAACATACTGGAAATAAATATGGTCTTTCAATCTCATAATGCTCAGCTGGTATTTATTCAAATTTAGGTCATTGGAAAAAAATCTCAAAATCATTATTAAATGATTTGACATATCTCTATATTATCTGTACTCATATAATTATAGATAATTAAAAGCAAAGAAAAGAAAGAAATTTAGAGATAGAGGCTAAAGTTCAGAGATCAAATAGACACTTTTCATTCATTTTATCTCTGGAATTTTGAAGTCTTGAGCTCTTGGGCAACATACAACCACATACATAGATAAATACATACATATACACACAGAGAAGTAAAAACTTTTATTTTTTAACAAATATACTCTTTCTCAAGTAGTCAAATAAAAGTTCTATAAATAGATCATAAAATATATAGAATTTACATTATTTTATATTGTTATTTTTGATTTGGGTTTATACCCAATGGATCTTTAGGGTTACTCCTAACTCTGAGATCAGGATCATATAACAAGTGAAAGATTCTTCTCAAGAATATAAACTATAAGTATTATATGAAATAAATGTCAAAGAGCTACTTATGAACTGACAAGTCAACTTGTCTATAATTCATTTTGTGGCTTTATAATACCTTTGTTTATCTGTGCTATATATATATTTTATATATATATATAGTTTATTGAAATGCACATAGACTTCAGGAAATTATGGTAAATATTGTATTTCTTAATCTATTAAACTAAATGATAAACTTAGGAGTTATTCATAAAAATAACCATTTATGATTTCTTTTTGTTGTTTTTGTTTGTTTTGAGGCCACACCTGACTCACAGCAGTCATGGATTACTCAGAGTCATGGCTCTGCATTTAGAAATCGCTCCTGGCAAGGCTCAGGGGACCATATGGGATGCCAAGGATCAAACCTGGTTTAGTCCCAGGTCGACTACATGCAAGGCAAAGACGCTATCAGCTGTGCTATTGCTCTGGCTCCCAAAATGATGATTTCTTGTGCTATTTCTTGTGTTATAGACTCAATTTCAAGTTCATGATTCAATTATCAACTTTTGGGGGATTTTTAACAACATATTTATATTTCATGAGCTATATTGCAAATATGTTGTTACTTTTTTAACATTAAAATTTTGTCACATTCAAAGATATAGTTTATAAAATGTTAATATCCCTATTTATACAAAGAAATAAATAAATTAAAGAAGTTCATTGCTTTACATGCTATTAAGTATGTGAATTTATTATCAGTACATACATTGTACTCAGTGTAAGATATGATTCATTAAAATTAATTTATCTGGCAAATACATATTCCCTGATTTTGCATCTTAATAATAAATTATTATAAAGGATATCATATTATTATATATTTTCTGAATATAATTAAAATACCTTTTAATTTTATTTTACCTTATAGCAAAACACATATTTGTTAATGGTTATTGAGGAAGTATATGTTCAAAGTAAGGGAATATGAGCTCATTATTTTAGTCATATATTTTCTACATTCTTCAAATCCCATTGCATCTGATTTTAGACATTATTATTCTGTGAAGATAAAATGCCATGAAAATAATATAAAGTAATTTATAAACTGGCTCTAATAAAAGGAGACTATACAATTATGTCAATAATCAAGGCTCAGAAGAAAACTGAAAATGACTCATCACAGGTCCCATAATAGCAAAGTTATTTGGACATAAATGGAAAAACAAAGAATTTTTTAGATAATTGAGAAGTGTGTCAAAATTATATATACATATATTTATTTATAAAGAATTCCTTGATTTTAAGAAGAGACTTTAAAGTTAAGAATTTTAAGTCTCACCTTCTATGGGAGGTAAATATATTGATCCTAAGTTTAGTAGGAAAGCTTATTTTTTTCTATTTTGCATTACAAGATACTGATCATATGCTCAGGTTAAATATTTTATTAGCAGAAGCTTCACACAAAATACACATTGTTTCTTATATAGTAATAGCAAAATACAGTTCTTATAAGCAAAATAAATAACATGATAACACAAATATAATGATTTTTTTTGTTTTACCTCTGGTAAGTTTGATTGATTTATGAACCAAAATACTTAAGCATTTGGCAGTTAAATCTATAATAATAAAGAAGGTCAATTTGGAACTGATTCAAAGGTCTCTTCTTCATAGGAAAAGTGAAACATAGTGTGGTAAATATAAAAACATATTTTACCAATGTATTCCTTGTGATTTATTTATTTTATTGTTGACATATTTTTCTTTTAAAACTATACTCTTTTTTGACTTGTATAGTCATATAAGTAGAAAAATTTACTTTTATAAATGTTTTGCTGTCTTCGATATTGGTACACCTTTAATGAAATAGTTTTTATTTATTATAGAAAATTAGTTTATTAAATAAAAATCTTACCTTAACTATGAATAAAACACCCTGATTAAAGTTTACTACTGAAATATGCAAAAGTGATCCGCTGTAATTTCATAGGCATATTTATAAGCAAAGCTTCAGAACTTAGACTTTTCCTATTATGGATAAAATGTTGCTATAAGAGGCTGAAGAATGGTATAGCAGTTAGGGGAGTTGTCTTCATCACAACCATATTGTGTTGTGTTCTCAGCCCTGCCAGGGATGATCTCTGACTACAGAGTAAATTGGTTCTCTAATCTTAAACAGAAGACTAATATATAAATAAATATTTTGTGATATTGTAAAAAATGTTGTGGGGGGCATTACTTATGTTTTGCAAGATGTATACCTAAATCTGTCTCCAGGAATCACTACTAGAAATTTCCATGGAACAATATGAGATATATATATATTAACTATATATAATTTTTATTTTGATCATATTGGCTTACATATCTTTCACAGTAGTATTTTAGGTACATATTAATATTGAATCAGGGGAATTACTATCACCAAATTTGTCCTTCCTCCACCCTCATTCCCATCCTGTATGCCATATTTTGGAGGGAATTTAGGTCAACAACATGAGGCAAATCTCAATATGAGGACAATTTATGACTGCACCAGTGTAGTCAAAATGTTTAAAAGATTTTACTGCTTTTACTCAAATAAGTCTTCATAATCAAGTTGATCTTCTAAACTTAACAAGGTAACCATGTCAGTACTGAATAAATAATTGGTGCATCTATGATTCATATATCTCATTTGTATTTTTCCTACTCATTTTCACTGATAATACTATCTTTTTATAATCATTACATTTAAGAAGAGGAATTCATCATGATTTTTTAATTCTATTAAATAATATTTAATGTGTTAAAATATTTCTGAAAATAAGAAAACACTTGAAAAAATTAACCTCACCATGGTAGGGATTTACCCAAATTATTTTTTTAAAAATGTATAGTGTGCTTAAGTGGTACGCTCACTGTTTATCACTGCTTAATGAAGGTTTGCATTCAGTGTTGATGTTCTGGAGGAAAATGTGATGCCTGCAGTTAAACATAGCTTGTCCTATATAAGACAACCTATGCACTGCACATTGCTCACAGATACGTGTTTTTATTGAAAAATGAACATAACCTCACCGCTTTTAATTTATTTTATGTCAAGGTGAACAAAATCATATATTGAATTATTAATGATCTACAATATAATAAAAGGTACCTAATAATTACATTGTGATCTAATGGGACCGTGGCACATCATTTTTCTTTATTTTCTGTCTCTATAATATACATATATGTATACAATCAAATTGATCAAGAAACTATGTCATCGTTTGTCCTATGAATAACAGTAATTTCATATATACCTAAATGTACATTTTTCACAGAAATGCCTTGATGGAAATCTCAATGTTAACCCACGTGGATATTAATTTTGCCTCCATCAGACAATTATTTTATATCTGGTATGTGAATGCATTTTCAAGTATAATGCTATTTATATGAAACAAAATGTATTGTTTATTTTTATAACACATTTAAATAGGAAGATAATAACGTTATGTAAGCAATCTCTGGTACAGGGAGAACATTGGGAAACATATTGGAAATTAGCATAATTGTATCAAGAGTTCCCTAGTGGTCAAAAACATTAGTACTCAAATTGCATTATGAATATGCAAATTTTGTGGTTTTGAGTTAGGTCATTTGTCACCAGTAGCAGAAATTACAAGTCACTGCTGTTGTCTAAACTTTTAAAAACATTCACATGACTAGTGATTTAATTCAAAATAAACTTGTGGTTCCTCAAACATCAGGCAAACTCTATAAGGCAAATTTACTATGTTTTCATTTTAATCACTAGCCTGCTCTAATTTTTTCACTCAAAGTATTTTGTAGTAACAGAAATTCATTCAAATTAAGATACATTTTCTATAATACCTAACTAATCAAAAACATTCATTTAAATATTATAAATTTAAAATAAAACTCAGATTCTCATTTTCTCACTGCATAAGTGCTTATTGCTCTGTACTAGAAGGATCATTACATTTTAGCTGTTAGTTCAGATAATTAATTTATTAATTTTTTTAACTGTGAGTTCTGATATTCATTGTGCAACTGAATTTATATGGCATAAAAAGACATTTACAGGGCACACAAAAACATAAATTTGTCATGCATTCGAACTACTCCAATAGAGACAACTGCTAGGTAGCATACTGATTTTTTCTTTGTTTATTCCTCATAAATATCAATAGCGAAATAAAGAAATTATATTTTAAAATGGATATTTTCATAAATCAATAAAATATAAAAACATCATTTATAAATGTAATAAATCAATTAACTCAGTTATTTCATAACTGCAAAATTAGATGCCAGAAATGAGCCCTGAGCTGTGCTGGAGATGTGCTCTAGAAACAAAATAATGGCTATAAGTGTACATATATTCACATATATTCACTCACATATGCATGTATATATAATTAACTGATGTTAGTATGAATGTAAATGCAAGGCATTAAAGGAAGCTGTTTCTCTCATCTAGGCATATTTTTTCATGAAATAGCATTAATTCATTTTAAGAAATTTCTTACAATCTTTAAACATCTTGCTGATTTATTTAAATAGTATTTCTATCCCATTAAAGTAAAAACAATTCTCATGACATATTTTTGTCATTAAAATTGCCAATAAATTCTAATAAATACTTTTAAGTGAATGGATACACATTCTTATTAAAATATGAAAAACAATAGGCCCAATTACTCTTAAGAGAGATCAACTAAATTATATAGATTGAATGACATTTTAATTGATTGCTATAGACAAAATGGAATATTATTTTCAGGTTAGCAAAAAATTATTAGCTGTCCCTATAGCTAAGAAAAGTTTATGTTTTAGTAGCACTTTATTTTATATTCTAATAGAGAAATAAATTAAAGGATTTGCTACCATAAACAATAGAAAAACTTAACTTAAGCTTTGAAATAGATTATTTTGTTCATAGGAAAAAGTGACAGATCACATTTCACAAAGTTTACATTTGGTTCATGGGTGAAAGATTGTGTACATTGTAAGACTGAAACTCAACCATAAACTACTTTGTAGTCACAGTACTTAAATAAATGGAAATAAAATAAGACTATGACAGCATGTTTTTCTATTTTAAATTTATTTGCAATCTCGAAATTTTCACTGCTGTTCACAGATGTGTTACTGATTAAATATGAGCTTAAGTAACTTTTATAATGACATAAGGAAATCTAGTAAAATTATAAGGCTATAAGTAGTGGAATATTAAGAGTCACAGAAAAATATTTAGAATTTTTCCATGAAAATAAACAAATTACTAAAGTTAAAAAAGTTTACTTTTGTCTGATTTATTTTCATAGTGTTATATGACTATAGGATTCATTATTATTCATAGATGTATTATAAGAATTATCATTACTTGATGCTATTTAAAAAGTGACATATAAGCAACTTCCTGACTAAATTTTTTGCTGTGACATTGCTCTTCAAGGAGAAGGAAAATGTCTTCAGTTAGCACAATAGTCAACTCCTTTGTCATCAGATATATTGGGTGGGAAATGTCATTAGGTTTTCTTTCCAAATCTAATTACTCACAGGGAGTATATGTCAGGCTGAATAGTAAATATACGAGTTACCAGTACAGGCTTATTTCAGACTAAAGTAGAAGCAGGCTGCTCTAGACAGCAGTCTTCGGGAAAAGATTTATCAGAGTAAATTCCAATGTCTTTTTCAGCCCCAAGACATTGACATTATACCAACTGTCAAAACCAATAGTGACATTATTAAACTTGTATTTCAGGTTAAAATTAAGTTTCCTAAATTATGTCTCTATCATCATTTCTTTCTAGCATTTTTTCTATTGCTAGACATTATGCTATTTCCAGCTCTCAGATACCAATAAGTCAGCTATTTGTTTTATCTATTACGTTTTTAGTTATTTGACTATGCTCTTCAGCTCAGTGATTTCTGCTTTAATTACTCTTTTATCACTGATGCTCTCTTCTATTGTTTTCTTCAGTTTAGTGAATAGTCTAGACACTGTCACTTTGTAGCATTTCCGGGGGGGGGCGGTTTGTGTAATATTTTGTGTTTCAGGAAACCCGTAGTTTTTACCTCATCCATCAGTGCAGTTGATTCTTATGTTTTCCAATTGGTTCCAGTCTGTCTTAGTTGGAAACATTCTTTGGTTGACCTGAAACTTCAACTCTAAGTTCCTTTGTCCTGGAATCTGTGATTTGGTCTGATTGTGCACAAATCCATGTGCTGGTGGAAAGGATTGGGTTGACTTCAAAATCAACCATACCCCCCCACACACCCGCTCTGAACAGTGTTCGAAAGCAGCTCTCACATTGGTCAAGATCACAATAAAGCATGTTGATATGGGATATAAGAGTGGTCATCCTATCTAATGTCATATATGTTTGAATATATTTTATATAATCTTAGACTTAAATCTCTAGCAACACATTCTTTTTTCTTTCAGTTTTCTTGGTCTTGAAATGTTACTGTTTTCTATTTATAATTTTGTGAGAAATAGAGTTCACAATTGAAGATTCCTGGGATGATTTTATGTCAGTTTCTCCTGAATCTATGGTTTCAGATGAATCTAGAGGAATTTCAATTGATGTTTCTCTACACACCATATGTCTTTGTTTTTAGTCTTTGCTTATTTTGAAATATTATTTTCTTTTCTTATTAATAATTGGATTTCAGAATTATGACTTTTGCGTTTTCTCCCAGGAAACTTTTACTGTTTGGGTTTTGTTCAATTTCGAGAATTGTAATTTTGTGTCTTTTGCTAAGAGGGTGAAATATTTTGAACTTATTAATTAAAATATTCTTTACATTATTCATTTTCTTTTAAATTACAATAACTGGAGCAATAGAACTTGTTCTTATAACCTTGAAAATCTGCTCGCTTTCTGTATAGTTTTTCTTAATTTTATATTGTGCGATTATATTAACACGTCCTTGCATTCAGGATTTAGCCACCCATTCTAACACTAAGTTTCCATTTACTTTGCTATTTATTTTGTATTAATTTCTGTGACAGGCTGATTTTAGCATTCACCAATGGAACAAAGAATATTTAAGAGGGGTCCTTGCCACATTGGTGGAGTGATGCTGATTTTCTGGCGGTTGTTCGGATGATAGAGTGAGCATATTATAGTTGAATTACATTATTAATTAAGTTATTCACAGTATTATATATCATATTTATTGAATAAAAACACGAGAAAACAGAAATAGTGATACATAGTGAAAATGGGAAGGACTACTTAGTTTCCTCTTGACCACTGAAGCTTTTAGCTTCATTCTAGCTGACTTAATCCTGCATCTTAGATGTAACTGTAAGTCCTAATCTTTTTCTGAGATTTTGGAACTTTACAGTTTCCCAAGAACATAAGATGCTCCACAGACATTGGGCTTATCATAAGCTAAAAGATAACTGAGGCATTACCTGGGCAGATTGTGAAATATATTAACTTGAAGGTCTTAAATAAACAAACAGTACCTACCAGCCCAAGTGAGAATGCAAAATATTAATCTTAGCTTAGCTACATAATAAGTCTTAAATTTACACATCTTTTCTGAAAAAACGCATGGAAATCCTTTCCTACTTTGGTAATACAAATAATCTGTTTCCCTATAGAAAAAAATTAGTCATACTAACTTCATCCTTTACTACATTCCTCACCTGTTTGGTGTGTATTTTCCTTTTATATTTTAATGAACTTTTAAATTTCCTTTCTAAATTAGTTTGAGTATTAATATTATTCAATGTATTCAATCCAGAAAATATTGAAGAGCCTGTGAATTTCGGAAAAGCACAAAAATTCGCTGTCACTGCTCTTGCATCAATATCTAGTGGAAAGTGGATCATACATACAAGAGGAAGGTTTAGCAAAAAAAAAATAGATAATGAACATAAAGTAGCTGGGGAAAAATTAGCCTTGATTTAAAAACATCTTTAATTGAAAGTAAAGCCTAGAAAGATGGTACAAGTGGTACAGTGCATGTTTAGGAGGTAAGAAGCCATAGGTTAAACTTCTGCTTAAGTATTACTTTTAACTTTATCATTTAAGGTTAAATGTTTATCAAGAAAAATAAATTAAAAAGTGAGTATAATTGTATTTCATCAAAATAAAATCGATGTTTGGAACACTGCATGAATCTACATGTTATTTTTTCTAAGGGAAGTAGATCTGATAGCAAAGACAAAAGGTATATAATACCATTCATATGTGGAAGATGAATGAACAAAACATAATAAAACAAAGGGATTCCCAAGAGAACCAGCAAACACCAACCTAATATGAGGGAACATGGTTTTATTTGTTTTGTTTGTAGGTTGATTCCTGTGTTTCAATTCTGTCAGCAAAACAGCCATTTGAAACTGTCTAATGTTATTTATATAATCTAAACTTTCTCCCCTTCTAGATTTGTTCAGCACACAATAACAGTTATTGCTATGTATGGAGCTGCTCAAGAATTTCATCACTATTTTATTCTGCATCCTAAGATAATAGAATACCTGTGTTCTTTAGGAAAATAAAAAGTCATTTCTATTATATTTGATTGATTTCTGATTATATCTTAAGTGTGCCTACAAATTCTACTGTATTTGCTGGCATATAAGACGACTTTTGAAACAAAAAACAGTTAACCGAAAATCAGGGATCATCTTATATGCTGAGTATATCCCAAAAAGTATTTCAATATGCCGCTAAATGAAACAAACAAACAAACAAATCAGGATGCACAGTTTCCAAATCTCTTTCTTGGAGGTTCCCAAACAGTATTCAGGAGATCAAGGGGCCACTTCTGGCAAAACCCAGCTAACCGTGTTGATGGTTCAGTGCTAGGGTCCGAGGATGGGTGTTTGGTTCATGTAGTGGGGGAGATTAACTAACGCCACCAGGGAATTGCCAGAATAGGTGCCTATAATAAAGGACAAATCACTGGCAAGGCTGCTCGGACCGCTTCTCTAACTCAGTCAATCTAAGCAGGCTTTTGATGCATGCAAATCAGATAATGTTCTGGACCTGAATCTACACTGTAAAAAGCCTGCTCAGATTGGCCAGAGTCAGAGAGGAAGTCTATTACAGTATAACCTTTGGACCTTCGCTTGTTGTGATTGGTTCACAAGATACAGTTGCAACATAGGAACATTCTGTCTTATACAGCAAACATAGGCCTAAACCTATGTTTTAACTGCAAAATTAGGGGGTTGTATTATATGCCCAGTCGTCTTATACGCCGGCAAATATGGTATATGCCAGTATGGGTTGCCATTTTGCCGAAGTCTGAAATTCTATTTTTATGTTTCTTTTTGAAAAAAAAAATTTGTATTGGGGCTCGGGAGATAGCATGGAGGTAAGGCGTTTGCCTTTCATGCAAAAGGTTATTGGTTCGAATCCCGGTGCCCCATATAGTCTCCCGTGTCTGCCAGGAGCAATTTCTGAGCATGGAGCCAGGAGGAACCCCTGAGCACTGCCGGGTGTGACCCAAAAACAAAAAAAAAAATATATTATTTGCAATTTATGTATGATTTAATTAATTTATCACTTAATGTTCCTATCATCTATGAACAAATTTGTTAATTTGCAAATTAATTAAATATTTTATTATCATTTTGATTTTGTTACTAGAAAAAAAATTTTTAGGAGGATAGTTTAGTCTCATAAGGAGATACTCTGGAGTTGTTCCTGGATTTTCACTCAGAAATTACTTTTGGCAAAACTCAAGAAATGGAAGTGGATCAAACCTGAGTTGGCTGCTTGCAAGCAAGCACCATATACACTGTACTAATGATCTGGTTAATAGAATCTTTTCATGAAAGAGAACTTCCTAGCAAAAGTGTAGAAATTGTAGTTTTCTTATAGTGGTTTGAACTTCTTTTATTTGCTAAATTAATTTGTGTAGAATATATTCATTTTGTTTAAGTAACACAAAAACTAAGACAGCAGTAGTAAGATCATTATTAAATATCAATTAAATCACTGTGACTTGCATGAGTTTAATATATGAATCCATAATACTATTATATAACATTTTGAAGAAATCAAGTCTCTATACTTCTAGAATTAATATTTTCAATTATACTCTTTCTCTTATAGTCTCTCTCAATTTCTCTTAATTTTTTTAATAATTTTTATTTTGACCAAAGTGGATCACAAATCCTTCACAGTAATATTTTAGGTACATAGTGACATTGAATCGGGAGGCATTCCCACCACCAATGTTGTCCTTTTTTCATCCCTCATCCCAGCATACATCGTAATTTCCACCCCTTGGTCCCCCGAGGCTGCTAGTATAAGTGGTCCCCTCTGTGCCTAATTTGTGTATATTGGGTATCTATTCTGTTGTCGATGGCTTTGGATTTGGTGTTTAAGTATAATCATATTTTATTTCTATTCAATGTTCGTATGACTCTTTGGTCTTGGTACACTCCATTATTTCCCACTCAATTTATGAGGCAGAACAAGATGGTTCAAGTTATGTGGTTTTGTTTGAAGGGGAAAAAAAGCAAAAATCAAACAAGCAAAAAACAAGAGGAGTCTTTCTACAGGCTATAAATATCAATCTACGAGAACAAAGGGAAAAAAATTAAGAAAACCATACTAGCAATACAAAAAATTTAAATAACAACAAAAAAAATCCCGAAAAGCACTACAACAATAAAGAAAACAACCAAACAATAACCAGGGTCCTGGAAATAAAAACTGAACAAATCACAAAAAAACAAGCAATAGAAATAACAAAAAATTAATTTGTGATTATCACTTTTTTTTTGCATATTGGGGAGATTTAATAAGGAATTCCGTTGGCCTAAGAGCTTCTCCGCCCTCAAAGTATACTGTCATGGGAATAACTCCAAGCTTCGTACATGATCTTGTACTCTCCCCCAGGTTCTTTTGTGGTTTCCGGAAACTTTCTACCCAGTAGTAGATGATAAAATCAAGCCTCTGTAATTAGAGATCTTGGTATTTGTACAGGTCATAGGATGGAGCCTAGGATGACTTTCGATATGGTTATAGAAGTTCTGCCTATCACTTTTGTTTTAATCAGTCTTCTGTAGTTGTTGGTCTTAGTTTTTGCACTGATCCTAGGACGAAGCCTAGGATAGAGTCTTTCATTATGTCCAGAAGCTCTGCTCAGTTGCAGTTGTCTCAGTCCGACCTCTGGAATTAGAGATCTTGGTTGTTGTACAGATCATAGGCCAAAGCCTAGACTAGGGTCTTTCTTATTGGTCCCAAGATAAATTCTGGTTGTCAATGTCAGTTTTCTGTCATTAGTGATCTTGGCTCTTGCACAGATCAAAAGATGATGTGTCTTCTGATTTCATTTTATTGTTAGGTGGTGAGATAAGACAACCTGCTCTTTTTTGGTGGGGGTGGGGGCACACCTGGCGGTGCTCAGGGATTACTCCTAACTGCCTGCTCAGAAATAGCTCCTGGCAGGCACAGGGGAATATGGGACACCGGAATTCGAACCAACGACCATTGGTCCTTGATCAGCTGCTTGCAAGGCAAACACCACCGTGCTATCTCTCCCGGCCCCCCAACCTGCTCTTAAACCAAGTTATTGCAATTTTCTCATTGTCAGGATGTCATATCAAAACTGGCCCAAGTTGGTGTCAGAGCAGTATTAAGAATGCTCCAGAGGGAGTTTGGTTTTTGGAGTATTTCTCTTGGTTTTTTTAAAATTTGATCCTAGAGGGGACGGAGTAATAGAACAGTGGTAGGGTGTTTGCTTTGAATGTGTCTGATCCAGTATGAACCTTGGTTTCAATCCCCAGAGTATCATATGGTTCCTGAGCCTGCCAGGAGTGACATCTGAGTGCAAAACAGGAGTTAGCCCTGAGTGTAGTTCAAAAAGCAAAAAAAAAAATTTGAGCCTATAAGAAAAATATTTATTTAAAAAAATCACAGATCAATTATACTTGTGATAGAATGAATATCAATTTCAGACAAATTTTCAACCATCATTTACTTTAATTCATTCAGCTTTAACTTTATAATGTACATTTTACATGATGTTGCAAAGTTTTATAATTACATTGCACATTAGGAAAAATGCTTTCAAGTAGAATATTTTATGATTTTACTATTAATTTTGACTATGAAAATCAAACTTAGGGGGTCAGAGAGATTGCACAGTGTAAGGCATTTGCCTTTCACACAGCCAACCTAGGACGACCAGGTTCGATTCCCTGAATTTCATATGATTCTCTGAGCCTACGAGGAGTGATTTCTGAGAGCAGACCCTGGAGTAATCCATGAGCACCATGAGGTGTTAAACCTCCCTGCAAAAAAAGATAATCAAACTCAGTTATAAGAATTTGAGAAATTGGGGCTGAAAAGATAGCATGGAGGTAAGGCGTTTGCCTTTCATGCAGAAGGTCATCGGTTCCAGCGTCCCATTTGGTCCCCTGTGCCTGTCAGGAGTAATTTCTGAGCATGGAGTCACCCCTGAGTGCTGCCAGGTGTGACCCAAAACACACACACACACACACACACACACACACACACACACACACACACACACACACACACACACACACACACACACACACACACAAAGAATTTGAGAAAGAGTATAGAGGGTAAAGTGATTGCCTTCAGGTAATCCACCTCTAGGTAATGCCCAGAAACATTCAGTCCTGTGAGCCCCAAGTGTGACCTCTGATCATAGAACAATTACAGAATAAACCCTGAACACTGTCTGTAGTTGAAAACTATAACCAAACAAAAAGCTTAATTATAAAGAATTAAGAGAATATTAAAACTACCATAGACAACTTTTATTGCATTGGAGCCATTTTCAATTTGTTACCTTACTTCTGGTATAGTCATAAGAATTTAGTTATATTTGGCCAAACTTAAAGATGATCTCCTTCCCTATCAGAAACTTATACTAAAGCAAATAAAATCTACATAATTAATTTCATAATAATTTTATAATTTGTACAGAAAAGGACAAGGATAAAAGAACAAAGGTAAAGGTCTGGAGCATAAGCTTTCCATGTACTAGTTGTATACTATCCTCAGCATGATCATGAGTGGAATTTAGCACTGTGAGATGTGCTTCATCAACAATATAGCAGTTAAAACAATAAAATAAAATGATTATTAATGTTATAAAACAAATTAATTATATGTTATATAATTATAATATTAATATATGTCAAATAGCTCTACCATTAACTAAAATTAGCTATAATATATAATTATACATTATAATTAAGCAATTACATAGTATATATAGCTGCATTGTAAATCAATAAATTAATCTAACATAATTATTTTAATGCAGGCAATTCACATGAATGTGAAAATGCTTCTATGATTTTTTGAGATAACACCTACAACTGCATGTGATATATTGTTTGATCAAAATTACTTTGAAAAAAATAAGTAATAATATTTTTTGAAATGAGTAGTTTCCCTATATTTTATTTTAAAAATGTCATGAAATAATTTTTAAAATTCATCAGAGAAAACTAATAGCTTTATATGTGATTTAAAATCATTTTTCAAAAAAGGGACATACAAATTTTAGAAAAGAAATTTTATATTGGGGAAAAATATAAAAATGACATTCCTTAAGTGATTTTTGTAAGAATTCTTAGTGCTAAAGTGAAATAAAACATTAAATTATTCAGCTACTTTATGGGTTCTATCATCACTGAATAAAGTCATTTTAGAAAACTATTATTCTTAATGCAGCATATGTAAAAGTCGAATATGATATTTTGCTAAAGAGCTTATAAATGATTTAAACTAAAACACACCATTATATAACATGGTTATCTTAAATTATCTGATGAATTGCTATAGTGACAAGTGTTTTAATTATATATATTCTATATTTTCTTAAATATTATATGTGTTATTAATGTTGGCCATTTTTCTCTAAATATAATGCCTAAAAATTTGTTTTAAGTGTAGGTTATTCAATTCTTAAAAGAAACATTCTCAAATGTATTACTTTTTTTGAAAGGGTTGTTCAATTAATTTCTTTCCTTCAAACCTTTAATATAGAGATTTTATTTGCTCTCATTATTAAAATATGTTTGTTGATTGCATTAGAGTTGGGTTTTATTTCCTTATCCATCAATCTAGATACTCTATGTTTCTTACTTGATACTTTTAAGTCCATTGACATTGAGTGAGATTTATGTCATGGAGTGAATTTTTTTACCACCATTTTATAAGATTATGGTTAATATGTGGTATTTATTATGTCTTAAAGTAATTCCTTCAGATTTTATGGTAAATATGGTTTTCAGTTTATAAAGTTCTTAAGGTGTTATGTGTGGAGTTATGTATAATTCAAGTTTAAACAAGAGTCTGAATAAAGAATTCGTGATCAAGGTTTTATTTAATTGAGATTTTCTGTTTGTTTCTTAGTTATTTTGTGTGTGTTTAAATATATATCACCATTATCTTTTAAATCAGTCTCGCTTGTAATATCTTCTGTAAATCACTCACAGCTGTTCTTTTGTGTGAAAGACCCCTCTTGACCTTGCTGCATTTAATATTTTGTCTAATAATGGTTTCTTCTGTTTTTTTTTTTGGGGGGGGTCACACCCGGCAGTGCTCAGGGATTATTCCTGGCTCCATGCTCAGAAATTGCTCCTGGCAGGCATGGGGGACCATATGGGGCACCGGGATTCGAACCGATGACCTTTTGCATGAAAGGCAAATGCCTTACCTCCATGCTATCTCCCGGGCCCCTATTTTGTCTAATAATGGTTTCTATCACTTTGATCACATGTTTCCTAAAGTATATGTTTTTTTTTTTTGATATCTTCTAGCTGGTACCTGTAAGGCTAGCAGGATGTGTGTGCATTCACTATCAATGGAAACTTTTCAGCAATATTATTTTTGATTTTTAAATTTTTTTATGTTTTTACTTTTAAATATATTTATTAAGCACCATGATTACAAACATGTTTGTAATTAGGTTTTTAGTAATAAATGCAACTCCTCATTTCACCAATGCAACATTCCCACCACCAATACCCACCATCTCCCTCCTCCCTGTCTATATTCTACACAGGCATTCTACTTCTCTCATTCACTACCACTTTTGTGATAGTTGTCAGTGTAGTTAGTTCTCTAACTGGACTCTCCACTCTGTGGAAAGCTTCATAAAGTGGACCAATCCTTCCAGCCATTATCTCTATTGTCTCTGTGTATTATAACAAAACTGTCTTTTATTTTTCTTTAACCCAAAAGAGTGAAACAATTCTATGTCTATTTCTCTCTTTCTGACTTATTTCACTCAACATAAGCAATGTCATTTTTTTTTTTTGTCCCCAGATTCACCATTCAAACCTGGCAAGGGTCTGGGTTGAGGTGTATATGGGGTGCATTTACTGTACCTCCTCCTTCTATACAGTCAGTGTAAAGAACACAGCCTGTGATAAGAATTGGGAGGTCTTATTATTTCTTTTCTTTTCTTTTTTTTTGATTTTTTCTATAACTTCTTTTTTTAAACACCCCCTTCACTAATACAATTTTCCCGCCACCAGTGTTCCATAACTCCCTCCCTCCCAACCCACCCCCACCTGTAGTCCATACAGGTTTTTCAGTTCCCTCATTCTGAGGATTGTTACAAAAATGACTTATATTTTCCTTAAAACCCAAAGATGTGTGAAA